>JAWLRI010000449.1:1327422-1354656 GCA_034781795.1 Crypturellus tataupa
TTATTTTATTTTATTTTATTTTATTTTATTTTATTTTATTTTATTTTATTTTATTTTATTTTATTTTATTTTATCAAAACAATAGAGCAATGCTGCATTTCATTTTTGCAAACCGAAACCCAAAGGTACCCACTGCTAATGTTTTGCACTATTGTAATTTTCTTTTTGAAAGAGAGGGAGCATTTAATTTTTTTTTTTATTTCTGTTTTTTTTTTTTTTTTTCCCCTTATTTTCTATTTAGGAGAAAAGGTGGGAGGAAGCAGAGAGGGAGAATATAATGGGGGGATGGCCCTGTTCGCACTTTCCTACTGAAAACATTTCAGGAAAAGGAGCAAAAAGCAGTGAAAACGGGTAGAAGCCCACTTCAGCTTTGTGTTCATTTGCATCCCCTTTTTTCACTTGAAAACATAGCCAAAAAGAAAAGTGGGCCAAACCCCACATGTTTTGAATTTATCCTCTCCTTAATCAAATATAAAATTGTTTCTTTTTCAAAATGGGTTTATAAAAAAATAAATACAAAAAAAACGTCCCCAAAGCCAAAATCAGCTGCCGTCGCCTCAGTGATTCTGCAACTCACTCCCCAGCCAACGCTGACCCTTTTTCTCGCTGGTTGGGATGCGCCTTGGCCATAGTCCAGCTGCTGTCCCCGAGGTCCTTGTCTGTGGACACCAAGTTGTGCAAGGGGCAGCGTTACCCGGTGTTGGCTCGTGAGGTTGACCGGGACATGGGCCCCAGCCACGGCTGCCACAGAAGGTCACGCTGCAATGAGCCGGAACCGCTCGTGTCAGGAATCTCCTCTCCCCTTGGTGCTTTCTGGCCCAAAAGAACCCCTAAAAAAAGTGCCTGAACAACCAGAACCCAAACTGCAAATCCAGACCTTGTTATTGCAGGGAAAAAAAAAAAAAAAAAGAAAAACTTTAATGCTTGACCCAAGTATTCCCTGAACATTCAAGAACACCCACAAATTCTGTAAAAATAGCGGATAATTTATTTATTTGATTCAGTTACGAGCCTAGCTTGTGATTTGGGGTGGAGGTGGGGCTGGAGTTCCTGGTGCTGGAGAATTAATTTAGTGGAAAAACCTGGGTGCGTCGTCAGATCCGTGGAGCAGGGCAGCTGCGTTGGCTCTGCCTCCAGCGCCCGCCGCCGCTCCGAGACCTTCTGGGGACACGGAGGGCTCTTGCCCTTCTTGCTAGGGGAGCCCTGGTTCCCGCTCGAGGCTGGGATGTGACGTGGTGCCCCGTGGCCGTCTTTGGAATGGGTGAGGAAGAGCATCTGCAGCCAAGGAACGTGGAGCCGGTGCGTGTGGAGGCCTCATCCAAACCTGCTCCAAGGACGTGGGTGGACTTTGAAGAGCAGAGCCCGTCTTGAGCAAACCGCGTCGCTTCTGAAAGCAAAGGTAGGGTTCTCCTCGCCTGCAAGAGGGCTGCTTAGAGGCAGGAGCTCTGGGCCAGCTCTGGTGAGGACTTGGTTGTCGGGCGACTCACGGCGTGGAGCGGGATGGAGAAGACGCGGGTTGGAGAGGCCGGCCCAGTACCAAGGGCAGATGTGCTGCAGGGAGCGTCAGCTGCACGTCAGCTGCTCGGCTTTCTCCCTGGTTTGTATTCCCGGGTCGCCTCTGGTTCCGGGGAACGTGGCTCTGGGCCGTGATCCTGTCCCTCTGGGCTCTGGTGAGCTCTGACGTGCATTGCCAAACCAAACCCACGATCTTCACCCTGTCAGACGGATAGGGAAAACCCCCTTCCTTGTCAACAGAGTTTGCAGCCCCGTTCGTTTCAAGCCTTGGAGCCTCCTTGCTCCCCGGTGACAGCCTGGGACAGGCCCCCGGGATCTTTGGAGCTCCCTCCTGGATGGAGCGGCCTTTGTTCCCCGCAGCTGTCGCATCCCCCCGGATCCGCAACAAGTCTTCGCCGTGCAGCGCCCGTCTTGTCAGTCCCCGCGCTGATCTGACCACCTGGGTTGTTTTTGAACCGAGCACTCGAGTCATAACATTTCTGTCGATTCCAACAACTGTATTTGTTGCATAGGAAATGAGCCAAGATGGTCTCAGGCAGGGAGAGCGAAGCTTGTCGCGCTTGTAATTGCTTTTGCTCTTCCAATATCAAATTTTACAGTATAATCAAAATCTTATTTTTGTACTACTTGACTCTGTTATTGACTTAATCTTCTTAAGTGCTCCTATTATTCCAGTGATTTCATCGTTGCATGTTGATTTTAATCTTTTGATCTCCATATTAGCTACTGCCTGCAACTAATTTGTTGCTCAGTGTTTTTCTTTGTTTTGACCTGTGAGGCATTTTCCTCATGGCACACAACTCTGCTGGCAGATTGCATATAATCTCTGCACTTTTTTTCTCCCATATTTTGCATAGTTACAAGAAATGCAGATTTACAACTTGAAATGGAATATGCATCTTTTAGAAAGGCTGGGGAAAATAACAACTCATGTTGAGCGCAAGAGCCTAAACGGGCCTGAATAAGGGGAGTATCATTGAATGCAGCTCCCCAGGTAGAGGTGTCACACGGACTTTTTAGGCAAGTTCAGCGTTGTTGGCAACTGCCAAAGTTCCAACTTAGTTTACATGCAGCCAAAAGCATTGCTAGACTTGAGACCAAGACCATTTTTGTGAATGGTTTGAGGGAATTTGTCTAGTGACTTCGGTGAGATAGGATGCCCCCAAGCACTTGTTCTGGACAAAAATTGGATAGTGATGGCAGAAGAACCACACGAGGTGAGTTAGAAATATGATTCCCATTCCATCTGCCTCTTCTTTGGCCATTGCATGAGCAAGTGCTTCTCCCCTTTCTTGTTTAAACTCTACTGGTTCATTTGGGCCTTTGTTTGCTTTAGCTTTTTCTTTTAAAGCCGAGTGAAGTAATATTTGCCTTAGGTTTGCTGTGACTTTTTTATTTTCGAAGAATGCAGCCTGAACATTGACAAAATCATCTTTGCTTTGCTGCGTGCCTCTTTATGCTTCTGAACACCAGTTGTCTTCTAATATTTTTGACGTTTTGGTCACTAGAGAGGCAGAAAAGCAATTTCCAAGATGCCTATGGGCCAGGAGACATGCATTACAGCAGAGGGGAAAGAATCTGTTAGTTGCTGAAATATAAAACAAATTGGATGAACAGCTGCTGACACTTGTCAGTCAAATAGTTGATAGCATTTCCAGTCTCCACGCCACATGCTTTAAGTAAGTCTGTCAAAAAAAGGATATTTTCACTGGACCTCCCTGTAAATATGGGAGAAGTTTTGGCCTGATCTATCATTTAAAATTTTGCTGGCAGAAGAATGAATTTTTCCTCTTTCGCCAGAGCTGATTGACATAACTGTTCCGTCAGACTCCTTCTAGGTGCCGCGGTGCTGGCAGAGAGTCCTGCGACTGATGGGGCTCGTTCTGCTTGAGCAGTTGGTTTTCGCTAGACCAGCACAAGACCTTGGCCTCTGCCTGCGTCCGGGTTTGCCGGCGCGTTCCCACCTCATCCCGCCCGGGATAGAGCGTCAGCCCGTGGGAGCGCTATCCAAAGCATCGCCTGTGGCCAGGCGGGTTTTAAATCTGGATTTATGTTGTTCATATGAAACCAAACCCTTCTGGATGTGCCCTTTCAGGGGGATTAACCCAAGGCAGCACTGCCCACTTCTTGCTCGTGGTGCTGCGGTGCAATTCCCGTGTAGGTTGGGATTAGCAGGGGGGAACCGGGCTGCTGCACGCTCCCTTGCTCGACCACAGGCTGCAAGCTGTGCACCGCGAGGTTAAATGCTGCTTGCAGCATTGCCCGCGCACCAGCTCTTCTCCCCACTCACACTCAAGTGTGTAACACCGAGCTCATCGCTCGGGCCCAAACCTCTTCAAGGAAACAAGTTAGCTCCTTGCTTGAACGTGTGGCCAAGCCTTTTGTCTCCTCAGGATGGTTGCGGAGCTCCGGGGGGCTCTTTGGGGTTGGAGGCCGCGTGAAGAGCCGCTGCGGGCGGTGGGGTCGCTGCTGATGACGGAGACACCCAGACAAGGGCGCCCGTCAGGCGCCGCTTCGGGGAGGCGCTTGGGCGCGTTAGCGCCGCGCAGCCCGGGAGCAGCTCCTGACGGCTGCGCCCACACTCCCTCATTCAAAAAACTGAGCAGGGCTCACTATTTTGAAAGGTGGCAGGTGGAAGTGGGCTGTGTTTTTACCCAATAAATGTTTCATGTTAAAAGAGAAAAAAAAAGGAAAGGCTGGAGCCTGTTGCAGAGCAGGATCAAGCTGTTCCTGCAGCTCCGCTCTGCCCGGCGGGGAGCAGCGCTGCAAAGCTGGGTCTGCCCCAGGCGCTCGGCACCGCCAGCCTGGTGGCTGCTCCAGGTAAGGCTTCCCTGGGGCCTCCTCTTGAGCTGTTGCCCTTCATATAAATATTTGGGACGAGGGAGCGGGCATGAGCGCCCGTGCACAGCAGCTCTGGAGCCCCACATGCTGGGTGGTGGTTGGGAGCAGGCAGTGGCACCGTCGGGATCTCCAGAGGACGCACAACCACCGAGAAAGATGGGACTGTGCGACACTTGCTGTTGGTTCATTGCTTTACATCTTGGGAGGCTCATTTTGTCAGCCGGGTCTTGCAAGAGGGATTAAAAGCTCCAAGCGTATCGGACAGTGGGATATGGATGTGTTTCATATCTGTCCTGGTGACCGACTTGCAGAAGCTCCTGAGCCAATCTTTGGAGGACTCAGTTTGACTTAAACACTCATCTAAAACCTTAGTTCCTTTGTATCCAATACCTGCATAGCTGGATGGTGGATTTATTTTTTGATAGTGGGGTAAGTTTCTAGTGTTGATGACTACTAGACTCCTGCCAAAGGCCCCACAGGTTTTTTCCTGACAATTCTTTCTTCAACCAGCATCATGGAGCAACACAACACCCAAGGAGTCCCACACACCACGGTGCTGAGTCACAGTAAGGGTGCATGGCTTGAAGACCTTGTCTATGCTAGTGCATCAAGAAGCTTAGCCAAACCGAACGGCTGCTAAATGCGCTCCCCCACGTCCACACCTAAAGCGAAGACCCAATTGATGGTCCTAGCCCAAGGTTATGGCATGCACAGGCTGCTGGGGGTGGGTATTGAGTGTGGAGCAGCCTGAGAGTGCCGTTCCACAGCCCAAGTCAACTGAATCCTTCTCCCCAGAAGGAAATGGGCCAAAATCCAGCGTTGTTGGTGGGGCTGCTCCATGCTCCATAGCTATGCCAGGCTCCTGCACCGGTGGGACCTAATACACGTCTTGCTCACCAGAGGGTCCTCCCTGCTACCAGATGCCTGGGAGCATCTTTCGTCTCTCGGGTGCTGGAAGATGGTTCAGTTTAATGGTCAGGGGAGCTTAATTCAGGTAGGACACTTCAAAGTATTCACCCATCCCGTATTTATAGGAGCTGAACGTACGTCCTCATTCCCTGCGGTCACGGCACATTGACGTGCTTGAAGGTGAGGGGCAGCAGATGCTCCGGTTTTCTCTCTCCATGAGTCTAATGTCCCGGCTAGCAGGACTCATCTTCCGTTGGGATTGGCCAGTGGGATGGAGTGATTGCAAACGGCCTTCAAACCCTCTCCCAAGTGACCTAAGGGAACGTCCAGACCCATGTGCCTTCCCCCTGGACCAGCGGGGGACAGTCTGCACCAGCACTGGGCATCTGAAGGTAGATCACCTGGGATGACACCAGGAATGCTCTGATATCTCGGGAATATTTAGTGTGGTCCCCCCCGACCTTTGGGAGCAAGTCCGAAAACCATCTTCTTAATTAATACACTGTAAAAACACCCATGAGAAAAGAAAATGCCTTTATTCTGAGAGGTGGGGGGGCTCTTACATCTCAGCTTTTAATTTCTTTTTTCTAAGGCAGACATAAAAAGACTCCATAATTTATTCTTAGGACATCTGAATAGTTATTTATTGAGAAGCCACAGTTCTCACACTTTTACAACTGTCGGCTTGTATAAGGCAAAAAAAGCAAGATGGATCACTATTTTACACAGAAAGTAAAAGCTCTGGAGAGGGGGCTAATGGACATGCAGTTACTGGTCAAAATGCAATGTACATGACATATATAAAAACCATTGTGATACAGAGGATTTGTAAATTATGGTTACAATCTACCGAAATAAATATTCAATATATTATTATAAACACATTTGTATAGTCTAAGATTGTAATTAAAGTTGTCTTTGTACATACACAGTTATTTGAAATTTAAACAAAAAAGTGTAACATTTAGAGGAGCAAACGTCAACATAAAACAACTGCTTTGGACTTGTAATGTGGCGTGATATATCCATAATGATAGGATTAATCTGGTGTGGCAATTAGAATGACTAATCCTTTGGGATGTAGCCTCTATGGAGTTAACTGCATATTGAAGGGAAGAGCCTGGTTTATTAACAAGGATGCGGAATGATTCAAACGGCTGTCTGGGTTTGTTTGTTTTCTGTTTTTAAATGAACAGAGAGAACAAAAAATCATTTGTAACTGCCTGGTTCTTCTTTTAAAAACAAAGCTGTGATTTTTTTTTTTAATTATTATTAATTTTAAGCAGTTGGCATCCACAGAAGAGAAACAAAGAAATGAAAGGACTCGGTTCACTCATCTTCACAACAATTTACCATCAATGTATATACAGTACATTAATGAAGCATTGTTTAAACTTTAATTATAACAGGGACACACCTAGCATGTTTTCTATGTATTTTTTTTTCTCCATTAACAGTATTAAACAATGGTGCTCCATATTGCTTATGAACATATAGATATGAACTCAGGAAACCAATGACTCAGAGAGGTGCTAATCTCATTACCACACAGCTAAAATGGCATTTGTATTGGTAAACGTCTCGCGGGCGCCGAGAGCGGGCGGACACGTTCCTAACGCGGCTAACGGACGAGGTGCATGCACGGCCGCCGGGCCGTCCCCAGCCCCGCGGCTCCTAGTCGTCCTCCTCGTCCTCCTCGTCGCTGTCCTTCATGGTGATGCCCTGGAGGCCGCCGCCCTCGCTCACTGACGCCGTGGCCTCCTCCACCGTCAGCCGGTTCCGGATGGTCTCGTAGGTCTTGCTGTTGAGCGTGGAGTCCAGCACCCCTTGCAATCGGAAATCCCGGTACGTTTTCTGGAGCGGGGAGAGGGCACGGGGGAAGGAGACGGCACAAAGTCAGCGCGGACGCTGTCGGGATTCAACCTGGAGGGTTGGGGCCGCTAAAGGAGGACACTGGCTGATAGGAAAATCCACGTGTTTTGGTGGCAGAGCTCCCTCCAAGGCAAGCACAGCCCTGGGGCTCTCTGCCCGGCACCAGGTGTGCTTTAAATAACGTAATATTAGGCTTAAAAACATATGGAAGCAGCAGCATGGAGCTGCACTCAGCCTAGCCATGGTGGCCATGGTCTTAGGGTTGGACTTGTTGACCTTGGAGGTCTCTTCCAACCGCAATGACGCTACGATTCTAACTGTCCTTGCCTCTAGATGCCTTCGCTGGCCTGTGAACAAGGGCTATTTTCCTTCACGCAGCACAACTCTGTCTCCTGTAACTGCGGCTGGGATTGCATGTTCCTGGAACGCGACGTATCAGCTAATCCCACCTACAGTACTGAGATTAAAGAAGCTAAGTCCAGACACCAGAGGAAATTGTTCCTGTATAAACGTAAGCACATGGCATGTGTTTCTTAAATCTCTTTTTTTTCAATCTTTTTCTGACATTGGAGTTGTATTTCTGTGGTTGGCTATATTTCTCTAAGTTTTTTATATTATAATTTACTTTTAAAACTTCTTGACTGTGTGAGATAAAACTCTGGCCTTGCTGCAGTTCCTTTAATTATGGTCTGTGTTCTGTATGGAAACTATTTATGATTTCGGGAAGTCCTTGGATTTGTTGTAGCTGCTTCCGAAAGCCATATTGATATAAATAAAGTGCAAAGAAAAAAAAAGCTTTCTTCAGCTTCAGCTTAAGTAGAAATAATTTGTCTGTGCCTGTTGTTTGCAGTTATCAAAAGCACATTTGATACATTCCGGTTTTAATTTATTCATGCCTTCAATGTGCTCAGCACACGAGACCATAAACATTTTAAAATACTAGATCAAAAAAGCATTAGATAGCTAGAACCTAAAATGATCAAAAATGTATTTACCCCCTTCTGTGATCTTATTATTTCATGTAAACCACTGCGATTTCACACTGAAATAATTATCATTAGGCCAAGGCGCACGCATACGCATGCACATATACAAATACACACGTGCACGCAAGGCACCAAAACGTTACTTTCGGGGTATGTTATCTCACCTTTGGCATCGCTCAGAGTTGCTTATATACACCCATTGCAAAAGAAACAACTTCAATTAACTACGAGAACAGCCCTCATTTGCATCGTGGTGATAATCACAAGCCAGAGCTGGGCTTAAATGTTTCTAGTAAAACAGTGTTAAAATCTTTTTATTTGATTTACTCCATTTTAATGCTGGTGTTCATTGGTGTGATCAACATGCTTCCTCCCCGCCCCAAATGAACAGGCTAATTTTGGCATGCTTATTATGCAGGTAGCTTGGAATAACAACAGAGATGATTTTTTTTCCCCTTTTGTCACGTTAATAGTTACATTATTCTTATTTGCACGCGTGTATTTTGCATCTTTGCACGTTTCAAGTTCCTGCCTATTCTTCTGTGCATACCATACGCACCAATACCATCACTTAAACCGGTTTAATGAGCAGTTTCATCATTTTAAACCGGTTTAATGAGCGGTTTCACTCACTCGCAGCCTGCAGTTGGTTCACGAGCACACGCCGCACGCACGCAGTCACGCAGCAAGATGCCAGCAGCACAACCAGCTCCCCCAGGAGACACTCACCTTCACTATCCTAATGAGCGTCTTCAGCTGGTAGATGTGCAGCTGCAGGTCCATGCGGTCGGTGAGCCAGGTGCAGACGACGTTCATGGAGCTCGTGTACCATTGCTGCAAGAGAGACAGGACTTCTCCAGCGGGGATGCCCCCAGCACCACCAACCCGCCCCAGCAGGGCCGTGAGGGCCCTGGGGGATCCAGGAATGTGGAGTGGATGCAGAATTCCCATGCACGAGCGTCCCAGTGGTCACAACTACAGCTACAGGCTGGTTCGGAGGGGCAGAGCAGGGGAGCTTGAAACACCCAGGGCTCAAGAGCCCTTTAACGCCGCCCCAGCCTCTACCTCTCCGGTTTTGCTTCCCAAGCCAGAGGCCACCAGCAAGGGGTTTGTAATCCTGTTTCACCACTGACTTGCCAGCAGCGCTCTGAGTTCAGCCCAGTACTGTTTATTATTATTAATATTATTTTTCCAGCCCATTTCCCCAGCAAGAGCAGCCGCTACTCACCGTGGGCAAGTCGAACCCCAGCAGCCTCCCCAAGCCGAGCGCAGGGCAGGTTAGCGCAGCACGAGGTGAGCTGCAGGAGAGGATGCGCTGGTGCAAGCACCTGCGGGCGTTTCATCCTCACAGTTATGGAAAAGCACCACAGAAAGGAGCTCGTTTCAAGCTGCTGGGCTCAGCGGGCTCCTCCAGGGGATAATATTTTTGCATGTGAACGAGGCTGCCAGCCCTGCCGTGCCGGAGGTCACGGCTGGGCTGGGGTTCAGCTTGCACATCGGGTGCTACAGGGGTGGGGAGTGATCCCTGAAATACAGAGACGCGGGGACTACGGCAAGGGGGGACACGGGCATCCCCACTGCATCGGCACAACTGCTAGGCAGGAAGGGCTGTGTCTGCACAAAACCATCGTGTCTCCCCTCGCACAGACACACACCAAAACCTGCACCGGGGACACGTTGAAATTGAACCAGGACCAGCCTTAAAAAAAGGGAGGAGAAAAAAACCACACAGAATTTATGAACTTCCTCCAAGAAAATCCTATCTCTGATGGAGCCCCGTCCAGGTTAGTCTGAAATGCAGCTCCTTCCCAACTAAACTAAAACCTTGCACCACCCTGGCTCCAGCATTACCTTTTCTCACCCTTTTCTCTCCTGTATGTGCATTTTCTTTCCTCTCAGAAACATCCCTCCTTCCTCTAGCTGCTCCAGCTGCTGGTGAGGAATTAGGATACCCAAACACTCCGTATGTGCAAACTCCGAGGCCGTGGATTGCAATAACCCCGCGCACGCACGGAGACCGCGGCGCTGGCAGAGCGCTGGCGCCTGCCTGTGAGCGGGTGCAGATGTCAGCGGCGGCCGCGCGGCCCCGGCACCGCTGGCTGTCACCGCGCGGGGCCTCAACTGAGCAGCGGGCACTGCAGGCAACGGCGGCCCCGAGCAGCCGCCGGCCGAGCGCTCGAGCTGGCAAAAGGCTGACCAAACGCAGCAGATGAGCCCGAGCTGCGCAGCGAGCGCGGGTGGCGCAACGACAACGGGCCCTCGACACGGGTGATAAAACCGCAGCGCCCGCCAGGACCAGGCTGTTCTACGTCCCCTACGTGACGCTCACCATACCCTGTCCTTGGAGGAGGTCTGCAGGGCTCTCCCTGGCACCAGACAGGGAAGCTTTTCCTTTTGCCCACTGATTTCAGTGCCGAGGTGGCCAAGGCACAGCTGGGACAGGGCAGCTCCTCGCTCCCATCAGTTGCTGGAGGACCAGAGCAGGAGGCCACTGGCTCCGTGTCAAGAAAACACCCGCCAGGATGTTCCTGTACTTAGATTTCTACTCCATCTCCTAGGGAAATGGAGGAACTAATGGAAGAACAACCAAAGAAAAAGCATGGGATAATCTCTTGCTTGCTGCTTGCATCTTACTCAACCTCTCGCAGATTTTGGCTGCCCTTCAACCTCTACATCCTGCCCGAATGCCCAGGCCATTAAAACACCCCTTCATCCTTTAAACCCAAACCCGTACAGGAACAACGCAAGCCGTACACGTTACACAGGCAAACACTTCTCCTCCTCACGCTGCACCTTGTCTTCCCGAACACGATCTGCCAGGGGCTGCTGTCACCTCCAAGCGGGAGGAGCTGATGATGACTCCCTTCCGCCCGCCCGGCCGGTGCGCGCACACCGACACCGCTCTGGAAACGCCGAGCAGGAACGAGACCCTCGGTGCGACGAGGGCACAGGCTCTGCGAGCCGACAGCATCTGTGCGTCCCGGAGCTGCTGCTCCGACGGGGCCGCGGGACGCAGCACCAGGAGGGAGTCGCGCTCAACACGCCGTCACGCTGCTACCACCAGGCTTGCAGTGGCCTTTTAGGAAGGGTGCACGACTTCTTGCTGCAGCAAATGCTTCAAATCAAGCTAAATTAAGCATTCGTTTCTCATGAAGTCTGTTATGTTTCTGGTAGATGCTCAAACATGCGGAATCTGGGGGAGAACTTCTCTGAACCGGGTCTTTCCTCTTGAGCGTTGCCGAGCAAGGGCTCAGCCACAAGGACTCGGGCTGCATGACGGGAGCTCAAAGCTAAGTAACTCCAAGAACTTTCTGTTCATGAGAAAAAAGACCAAGTCTAATTCATTGATCTCGATACACGAAACCGTCACAGCGCAGAGCACACACCAACTGCTGAATTTAAGCCCTGCATATTCATAAAAGATACGTTTAGCCCATAAATTAAATGCTCCCCGTAGCTCTCACTAGTGTTGATGTGCTATAAGAAGATGCACGAGCCCTCTGATTTCATGACTAACCACTGCGGATGATAACATTTGCATCTGATTATATTATTAAAACAACAACAACAACAACAACAACAAAGCCAAATGCTCCCGAGCAGCAACGTGAGCGCTTCAGACAAAGGTATCCTGATGGCAATGGATAATCTTGGGGGGGAGATCAGCAAGAAACGCCGCAGCAACACGCAAACACCCCATGCGCGAGGCCAGGAACCGAATCCCCCTTCCAGGTTGGTTTTCCCGTTCACGTCGGCCCTCATTGCTAGGTGCCAGCCTGGGCAAACGCGCTCGTCCAGCTGGGCGCCGCGCGGGCCCGCAGGAGCCGAGCGCGCCAAGGGCGGCTGCGACGGCCGCCCGTCCAACACCGGCCAGCTGGAGCAATGAGCTCGCCCTTGGGGTGCTTTTTCCCCCTTTTTTGAGTTGAAATGCACGACCAATAAGTTGCCTAAATAGCAAGTTTATCTCTGAATGTATAAATCGCAAAGATTGGTATGAATAAATCTGCAAGGAGCACACGGAGCGCGGCGCATTTTTATCACGGAGCTGCGCGGGGCTCCTGCGCTTCGCGGGAGGCGGTGTCATTGCCCAGAGCCAGGAACATCTGCAAAGCCCCGTCCCCTTCAGCGCGAGCTGAATGGGAGCGTGACCTCCCGTTCCTCGCTCTGAACCTGCAGTTCACACTCATATTTTCCATGTTACAGGAAGCCACAGCTCACCCCGGGGGTGCTGCAAACAGAATCTCATAAGCCAGATGCAACACTGCTTCTTAAGGCACCTGAAGGAGCTGTATTCTCCATTCAAAAGCTTACATACTAGTAGCTTAAGGTCACTTCAGCTTTTGTAAAGAGCGGGACAAAACCAGGAATGCTTATAGGGCTGGGCTGTCAGCAGGGTAGCAGAGGGATTACAAGAAACCTGTGACTCTGCCTCTTTCTGCCTTTACTGGTAGTTTTTTTGTGTGTGAACAAGTGCCATACAACAGATTGAGGCTGGTATAAAGGCCTGGGACTGTGCAAGAGCACCCCGCTGAGCCTCAGCTGTGCTTGCAATTAGCAATAGGCATGAAATGATTATTGTTGTGGTGGCTGATGGCAATCTGAAGTGACAAGTTTTATGGGGGAAGTTGTAGTGGGGATGCTCGGCAAGTTCTTGCAAACCATTAATCGAAGGCTGCAGCACAGTTTAGTCAAAGCTATTTTATGTCATTCCGAAGGTCTCGCAAGGATGCTGAAAGAATATTTTTCTGCTCTCAGTGCCTTGGAATGGAGTTTTTCTAGGTCAGGGATTCTTTACCGCCCTATTTAGTGTCAAAAATACCCATTTGCCTCAAATTAGCAGAAAGCTTGTAGTTAAGGGCTAGAGATTAGGCATACAAAATTACTCAGCAGGTGACTGCTGGGTGGATTTGGGGGTTGAGAAGTCTTTAAAACTGACTACGAGACATTATATACTTCTGACAAAAGGACATAGTAATCCTACCTGCTTGCTTTAACCACTGTTGTTTGTCCATTATTACGTGCTTTAATGCTCATAAGAGCAAAACTACTGGCGATACTACTCAATTACCATAGTAACTCTCCCCTGTGACCCCTCGGTTCAGGGCTGGCTTTCCAACCAGAACCAATCCAGGCGGCGCGGATCTATTTAAAACGGCGGCGCGGGCCGGCTCCGAGCGCGGCCGCGCTTTGTCCGCGGGCGGCCGCGTTGCGCGGCGCTCAAAGGCGCCTTTGAAATGCACCCTCGGACGAGGGGCGCGCAGGGCACCGCGAGCGAGCGGCCAAACCCTGGTTTCCAAAGGGAAAACGCAGTTGGATCCGGGCAACAGCCCTCCGAGCGCCGGGGTGGGACAAGGAGGACGGGAATTACCGACTTGTTGGGGTTGTGGCCCAAGCAGCGGCCCGAAGCTCAGCTGGGGGGGAGCTGCAAGCGCTGGAAGCTGCTCCCAGGCGCTTGCAAGGGTGAGAACTTGTAAGGATAAGGATGGGAAGAGACTCCCAGCAAAGGGTTTTCCACCCTCTCCTTCAAACAAAGAGGAGGATCGTGGCCAGCCCAGCAGCAGGGCTGGGCTGACGCGCACGGCAGCGCGCGGAGGTGAGGGGCCCTCCAAGGCAGGTGCTACCCCGGGCGCTCCACGCGCTCGGGGCGGCGGATGGGGGATCCATCCCCATTCCCAGTGCTGGGCCGGCTCGGGCTGAGCTGGGCTGGGCGATGCTGTGGAAATACCAGGTTTGGGTGCTGCAGAAGGCGGCCCAGGCTCTCCGAAGGCTGATGCGCAGTCAGCAGCGGAGAAGGGGAAAAGGGAGACAAGGATATCAGAAACTCCTGAGCTAAGATACACGGCCCTGGTCGGATGAGGAGGGTGAAGGCGCACAGGCAGCTTGAGGTGCCCGTTGTCAGTAACAAAATGGGAGTAAAGGAGCTTCCACCTCAAGAAGAACGAACATTTCCCCCCAGCAAACATATATTTTCTGGATCAAAAACCGAGACCTGTCCACACAGCTATCCCCATCCCACTTGTTCATAAACTTCCCACTTCACAAAAACTATTCCGCCCTGCGGAGTACTCCACAGTGTCCTCCTCACGGCCCTCTGCTCTCGGAGGGGACCGGAGGAGTCACCAAACGGCACCGCCAGCGCTTGGAGCGACGGGTCCCTGCGCCCGGCCAGGTGCCCCGCGTCAGCTCCATGGGGCAAAGCGCACCCAGCTCCACGAGTAACACCAATAAGAACCTTGGGTTACACCTGCCCAGGATGTGACCCCCTCTCCTCAGTCTTTTGGGGCCCAAGGCGCAGGGCCCGGTGGATTAAGCATCGCAGAGCGCCCGCGTTTTCCAGCGGCAAAGAAATGGGGGAGCCGCCGCCGCGCTGCAGGAGCGAAGATCAGCGGCTGCGGGTCTGCGAGCACGCAGCTAGACGGAAAATAAGCAGTGAGTTAATATCACGGGCATTGATCAGCTAGTCTTACAATTAATGCTTCCAATAAAAAAAAAAGGGGGGGGGAGAAAAAAAAGCTCCCCCTTTTTATTCACCAGAATAAGAAATTAAACACTTGTGGGCTCATTCTAAAGAATGAATGAAATTGAATAAGCTACCTAGCACTTGAGATTCCCAGCGAGTGCTTGAATAGAGCAAACCTCCTGAGTTGAATGGATTGCCTTTTGGGACCAATTTGTCTCTTTTCACTCTTTATTCCTCCTTTTTTGCTGACAGATGTACAAAGGCGGAACTGCGCTGTGCAGCTTAGCTACATGCACCCACAGCAGCTGTCACTTTTGTCGAGCAAGTTAATCAAGCAAATGCCACCATATCCCACTTTCTATAAGGAACAACATGTTATAGACAGTAGTCTTGGGAGACGGGGAGGGAGGGAGAGAGACTTTATTTTAACTTTGAGTAGCTGGTAGGGTTTTTTTTTCCTCTGTGTGTAAAAAAAAAAAAAAATCAGCCAAACCCAGTAGCACAAGCTGACACTTTTGTTTTCCCCGAGAACAAATATTTAATATGATTTTAACTCTAATTCATGCTATAGGGGAGCTGTCCGGTTTTAATTAAATTTAAGGGACTTAAGGGACGGGGTTAGAAAAGAAATGGAAGCTTTTTGTTTGCGTTAACGCTTGTTGGTAATAATATATTGATTGTCAATCGCTAAGCCAGAAAGATTAGTGTAGTAAATACTATTATCTGAATGCCACAAGTGAAGTGCTAGCTTCCCTTCTCCGCTTCTCCCTTTGTGCAGCAGTTTGAATCACTGGTTGTTATTTATACATTTTCTTTGATAAAACCAACTTGTGTGGCTGGTTTTTTTTTTAAACCCGGCCTCATTAAGTGCATAATGGCATTTACGTGTGGGGCTTTCTGCTTTTTAGCCTTTCAGGCTTAAGCTTATATTCCTCTCTCACAACCGTGTTTCAAAACTTGGGACGGTCGCAAACAATTGGATACACAGCAATATTGTATGGATCGGATTCTCCCTCGCTATTGCCAAGGGCTATAAAATAACAGAACATTATCTGCACAGAGTAAATAAACAGCTATCCTTCTGCTGCGCCGGAGAATAACCCAGCCCCATCGCAGGCAGCTTTTCTGGGCTGCTGAATTCGTGGGGATACAAAAGTCTGCATCTAAAAGTACATTTTTCACTATAGCCCCATTGAGCGCGCAGTAACAAAGCACTACGAGGGCTCCCGGCAGCGTTTCTTGTTGTTATTAGCAAGATATTCCCCCCTGAAAATTTAGGGACTTTTGGAAAAGTCTGTGAATTTCTTTCAGGAAATAAACCTAACTTTCGGGAGCAGATTGCGTCGCGCTAATTTAACTTCTCCGCGGGGTCTCCAGCCTGGCGTGCTCAGGAGCAGGACGCGCAGATCACAAGGATTTTGGATCCGCGAACTCCTCACCCAACGGCGGGCTCTGCCCTTGCACCCTGCTCACACGAGCAGGTCACAGCGCTGCGGCGGGGCTACGTTCCTCTCCTTTGCTAAATTAAAACCCTTCGTGGAGCTCCACACTAAACTACAGAGACCTCATAAAGCGCCAACAATTAATAAAAATGCCTCAAAACCCTGGGGTGTTTTTTTTCCCTTGCTTTACTCTATTAAAGCCTCCTGAATGTGCTCAGAGCCTCACGGGTCACGGTTGCACTGAGATATTATTGAAATAAAGGGCTGTACGGCTTTTCCAAGTCGTCACACTCCCCCTTTGGCCAAGGATATATTTTATATTGTGATTATGATTTCCTGGCGGGTATATTCAGTGTATTCCTCCAAGTTCACCCCAGGTCTGTGGTGTCTGATGCCTATTTTTTCCCCGTTTCATTCCTTAACAACGAAATTTCATCCCCATTAGAAACGTGGCTATTCAGGCAAGTTACCAAGGGGCTTGCTATGAAAATAATCCGTATTATTATTTAATAACGTCACAGTCCCAGCGCTACATAATAGGGTTAAGCTGCTAGCCAGAGCGATTCATCATCTGTCTCGGATGCAAATGGCATCACTGAATTGCATTATTTTTTTGCCTCTCTCTTCCCAAAAATAAACCACGAAAAAATAAAACACTGGAAATCGCTTAAGAGCGCTGCCTCGGATGGCACCAGGAGCGGGAACGGGAAGGAAAGGCGAAACTTGGAGCAGGCCCCACGCGCGAGCGGCACGTGCCGCAGCGCATATGGCACCGCGACCGCGCGCCGCTCGGGGGGCCCGGCAAGACGGGAGCCCCGGCGGCTTCCACCCTTAACGGGCTCCATCCCGGCTCCGGAGGCTCCGGCTCCGCTAACGGGATGAGCCGGGGGCTCCCGCGCGCCGGCGGCATCGGCGGAATTCGCTGCTCGGGTTGGGAACGGCTCCCGCTGCCGCTTCGGGCTGCTGCGGCCAGGGGTGGTGGCAAATACACGTGCCCGAGGGCAGCGGCTCCGGAAACCCGCTGTGTGAAACCAGCCGGTCCGCACACGCACGCAAGAAGCCTCGGTGCTGTTGAGACACCAGACCCGCTATCCAGACACCCAAACGCGCACGTAGCCCAGGGACCCCGCGGGGACAGGGCCAAGCCTGTCCTGGCCACGCGGCATCCCCGAGGCGGCTTGGAGAAGAGCGGGCTCCATCCTCTGCCCGTGCACAAGGGGCCCAAGGGGCCCTGGTTTGGGCTCCAGGGTCCCCTCTGCCCTCCCAGGAGCCCAGCGCTCGCTTGGGGACTGCCCAAAACAGCAGCAAAACCCCCCGCAACCTCCCCAAATGCTCTGCAGAATTTTGCAGCCTTTAATTTTCCCACAGAACAGACCTTTTTTGGCATAAAAATATATAAAGGTACACGCTCCACACATAATTCTGCATGGATGCCTCTTCTCAAATACTTTCTTTTAAAAAAACCTATAAAATATTCTCTGCTTATCTCCATTTTTCAAAAAAGAAATGGAGTCAACATACTAAAATTTGGCTTGCTATATAAAGAACCCTTTAAAATATAATATCCACATGGTGTGCTTTCTCTTTTTGCATACAGGGCCCAGGGCCTTGATAGTCACTGCAATGCAATGAGAGTATAATTGGATGTAAAGTTGATAAATAAGATGCCGTACGGTAATATACGTTATGGAATACTTTAATTATACTTGTTTTTAGATCGAATTGAAAGATTCAAAGTGGGACTCGGTAACCTTAAATTGACTCCTCTTTTGCAGCCTGTAAATTCCAAAAAATTAGCTCCAAGCTGCCTGGGTACTGCTGTGTCCCGGACCTATTTAGTGAGCGTGGGAGGCACCAGCAATCCCGGTATCGTTTCTGGGGTTTCATACCACAGAAAACATGTTCCCTTCCCCGGTCTCGGCGAGCATTTTTGGGCGCTGATATCATAAATCCGGGCGGAGGTTTAAAGGCGTTTGGGGAAAGGCAAGGAGTGCGGATCAAGGGACACCAAGTGACCTGCGACGGCTAATCCCGCCCGCGCTGCTGCCCCGCGGGCTGCGTCTCCGCAAGGGGAGGAAAACAGGGATTGCGCAGGGACGCCGACGGCTCCGCTTTGCTCACCCCACGGATCGCTTTGGGCCTGGGATGCGCCGGGAATGGGGCGGAGGGAGCCAGGGAGGGCTCCATCCCGCGGGGACCCCAGTCCCTCGGGTTGCGCCGCCGTGGGCTGGGGCTCTCGGGAGCGCCAACACCGGCTCCTGGCTCCTGACCACCCACGAGAGCGGAGCCCGAATTAGCCAAAAGGGCCCTGAAATAAAGCTGGGAGGCAGCGCGCGCTGGGCAAATTGTGCGGGGATAGAAATGGGCACAGGCAGAGCCTGCTCGGCAGACGGATCCCTCTTCCCTCACCCTCCACGGCGGCCCCTCTCCTGCAAAAGGCACCTCAGCCGCTCATTCCTACGGGGAGATCAAGGCTCTTGCGCTCGGTGCCTGCCCTACAATGCAAAATAAATAAATAAGTAAATGAAAAATCTCCGGCGCTCACTCAAAAGTACTGTGCAGATCATGCTAGCAAGCCTGTGCTGACCTTAAAGTAACAGAGCAATCAGTCTGCCTTCTTAGAATGATTAATGGAAAATCTCCTCTGGAAAAGAAAACAAATTAACTGTCTTCAACCAAATGTCTACTGGAACATGAAAAGCTGTTCTGATAAAGACATTTAGGAGGAAAAAACCCTTACGAGCATGTAAAATCCAGTGACAGATCTAGGACTTATTTTATTAAGGCTCTCCCTAAAATAAATTAAACGGGACCTACTTAAGCGAGCGCTCCATGGGAGGAACGCCGGGGTGGACAGCGGGAGCGGGCGGCAGCGCGTGGAGCTCGCGAGGGCCACGGGAGCAGGGATGCTGGGATGAGCCAGGGATGTGCTCAGCCCCTTGCCCTTTCCTAGCGACTTAGTGCCCAGAGGAAGAGCCCTTCACGGGCACAGCGGGTCCCTCCGGGTTTGGGAGCTGTGCTGCACCTGACCTGGGGGAGAAAAGCAAAAACCGCTGCCTTTCCCCAAGAGCAACCTGCCCAATTGCCTCGCAGTTCGCTTCAAGGAGAGAAAATAAAAAAAAAAACAACTAAAAAATAGCTCCGTGGAGGCCGTCTCAGGATGGGAGTGGGAGAGCTAGTGCCCTAATGAGCAGTCTAGCTGCGTAGGAGGGAAGCGGCTTGTTGTCTGGCTACGAGCAGGCCCGGCGCGCGGCTGTGGGAGGTGATCGGATTAGAGCCCGGCGCACGCGGCGGCACCCGCTCGTCCCCGGGCCCGCACCCCGGCCCCCACGAGCAATTCCCGCTCGCGGGGAGCTGCTCCGCCGACTCACGGCGAGGGGAAGCGGAGGGAGGGCAAGCAGGCTCCGTTCCGGCACGGCGCGCGGCCAGGAGACGCCACGGTCCGGCCGGCAGCTCCCGCAGGCAGCGGGAGGTAACGGTAACCCCACCGGAGCCCAAAGCGCGAGCGCACGGCCGAGAGCGCGTCCACCCACGGAGCTGCATTAACTGCTGTTGCTCTGCGCTTTGTATTTTTTAAGGACTCAAGTCTGATATCAGGCTCCAAATCAGTGCGTACCGAAACACTAAACTGCCTGCAAGTCCGATACAGCAGCAAGAGGCTCTCCTGGAGGTTCCTGGAGTTTGCTGATGCTTCGGACCTGCACGGTTCCCCGCATCCGATCGCTCAACACGCCCGACACCGAGAAGCCAACGGCCACGAGGGGAAGCGACACCGGGCACACGAGGACGGTGCTGAGCGGCGTCCCCGGGGCTGGGAGCGACCGTTCCCGGCGCCCTGCGGCCAGCCNNNCGGCGCCCGCCGGCTGCACCGCGGCGCCGGGAACGAAACGCCCTCGTCTTGCAGGCGCGCGCGGGCTCGCTTCCTCCTCGCGCGAGAGAGGCTCCGTCTGCTCCCCCGGCTGTGACACAGACCTTCGAGGAAGCGGAGCACACACGGTGACAGTGAAGTGGTAAAAGCGCCTTCTGCAGAGAGCGGGGAGCGCTTCGCGCCGCCGCGGCCGCCGCCGCGGGCTGTATCACTGCATGATTAAGTTCTTACCAGACTTTTCGGTAAAGGCAACCTCCCTGATCTGATAACTGCCAAGGACAAGCCAAATACGCGGGGTCAATCCATGCACATTTAATCCCCAGCAGGCAGATTAAGTGTATAATTGACCCATATAATCCACGTATCATCTCCAGTGAAATGTTTTCCATGTCCGGTTTAGGCGGACACGAGGCCCATAAGAAAGCTATCAGAGACACAGTATTACCCTCGCGCTGGATTTCATCAAAGTTGGAGATGGCTTTTTAATCACCGATCGCAGAGACCGCTAGATTTAAGCAGATGAACTGGCACTAAGCACATCTGTTTTAATCCTTATCTTCTACTCAGGCTGGTGTCTTCAAGAAGTACAAGGAGGAAAAAAATAAATTAATTTTTTTTTTTTTTTTTTTTTTTAGGTCCTTGCAATCTTAGGAGCTTCTCCTGGTGTTTTGATCTCTCATATCAAAAGCATGTTTTTGTTTTTTTTTTCCCGTAAGATATTGAATTAATCATCAGAGAGAAAAATGCCATCTGCGCTATTTAGGGACTGCGTTGGGACGCGGGAATCCGCAGGGACGCGGGAGCTCGCGGCGCTCGGGAGCCGTCGGGGTCGGTGCTCCCTGCCCGGCCCCGGGGAGGCGGCGATCCCGGTGTGTTTTACACGGGCGTTTGCCCCTCCACGCGCAGGAAGGGCTGACGCTCACGCTATCTCCCGGTTAATCACGCGCTCCCTTGGCCACATACGCTCTGACGTGGTGAAACCGGCGCCGCGCGCGTCGCGGCGGGGCGCAGCGATGCGCACACGCTCCCACGTGTGGACAGCAGCCACCCAAGGGCACCACCTCTGCAGGCAAAACCCCCGGCTGCCTCCAGAGAAACCCAGGGATGCGCAAACGCGGATCCTGCAAAACTGGGGGTGTCCCGCGCCAAAGGGGGACCCCATTTTGCAGGATTTTCTGAAGACTCTGGATCGCTCCGAAAGAATTTTCCCATATTTACAACACATCTGCCTGCATCCATCTACTTTAAGCACTCTATTCTGCACGTCATTCCCCACTCCCGGTCTTTTGGGGGAAAAACGGATAAAATTTAACTTCCCCGCAGGCCCTGAAGTGACCCGCAGTCCTTCCGAGCTGCATGCAAAGCACCACGAGGGGTAACCACAAGGCACACAGACATGCACAGAGACACGGGCAACGAATACACACGGCAAAGCTATTCTTAAACTCCTCTGCTCCCCGCACGCCGCACCAACGGGCCTTATTACAGTGTTTTAGCTTTACATGTTATCAAATTAGTGAGCCAGGCCAAGTAAATAAGTCATGTTACTCTGCAGTAAACAGCACTGCCAAAAAGCTAGTTAGGTTTTGATTACCAGCAGAACTCCACGATCAATCTGTTCATTCAGTGATCCCAAGAATGCAGATTTTTAAAAATTAAGATGATGACTCTGTTTTGGGAGCAGGGGGAAACCCACTGTCTAATTTGCGGAATTAAGAGGATCAACGCACAGAGCACACAGAAATATTACAACGATCAATATTACAACGATCAATATTACAACGATCAATATTACAACGATCTGCTGCGAACACCGGTATCTCCCCGAGAGCGCAGGGCTGCTCCCCGAGCGCTGGCAGGGCAATGGGGGGGAAGAGACACGGTCTCCGCTAGGAAATCATGGCAAACGTCCCAAAATACCCAGTATTCCCGCTGCTGGGGGGAGATGGGCTAAGAACAGGCTGCGGCTTTGTCTGCTGGGAGGAAACGGAGAAGGGAAATGGATGGGAATGCCAGGCAGGACGGGGAGAAACGCGGGGAATCGGGAGCCTCCGGGGAGCTGCAAATGCCACAGACACCCCCTGCCTTCACACACGGGTTAACGGAGCAGCCTAGAACGTGGCTACCGCTTGGCCGGGGCTGGTGGCCACGTCCCGCTGCACAGAGCCGGCCGAGGAGCTGCCTCTGAAGGGTTAGTATTAAATCTAGTGGCCGGGGAAACTCTACAGATAAGAGGATTGTTCCTCAAACACTCTCAAAAGATGGGAGAGCAAAATCAGGACCATGTTGCTTTTTTTTTTTTTGGGACCAAAAATATAGTTTTTGAGTTTCCGGTTCTCTCTCTCTCTCTCCATTTTTTCTTTTTTTTTTTTTGTATTAAAAAGCTCACGAGAAGCCTGAAAGCTCCCTGTAAACCCTGGCCTTGGGCACGGAGACCCCAGGCTCAGAGCCCGCTGCAGCCGAGCGGGAATGGGGTTTGGGAAGCAGCAGCCCTGCCGGTGCCGTGGGATCAAGCTGCATCCCAGCCCCGAGCCCTCGTGCAGAACCTGCTCCTGGCTACTTTATCCTGCCCAGACCAGGAACATCGGTGGGAAGCAGTGGGAAAAGAAGGATTCTGCACTTTTGCAAGAGGTAGCTCTATTCTTCTTTTTTCCCCTCTTTCCTGTAAGCTGCTAACTTGATGAAAATATGGCTCGGTAAAAACTAAGTGCAGACGGATCAAACTGAAATCAATATTTGCGCTAATTACAGCCTTCTAAAAATTTGAAAGAGTGGCCCGAAGGGTAGGAATTCACCAACTGCGAATCACAGGGAAACGATCGGAGAAAAGGCAGTGCAGGCATTGAAAAGAACAGTCCAGATGAGCTCTGGAAATTTAACTGCTCATGGAATGAATTTCGACATAAACGAGCAATGCACTCGCAGGCCTGCTGCAGATGGAACCGACAGTCTTTTGTTTTATATTTTGTGTTTTTTTCCTTTTTTTTTTTTTTTTTTGTTTTTCCAGTGCCTGCTTTATGGGTGATTTGGTATCTGGCACTTTGTGCTTAAAACTCTCCCCAGAGCGAGCACGCGGAGAGCCTTAAGGAGCCACCGGTGTGCTCGATGCATGAATGAGGCATTCTCAGTGGATATGGGTCATGCTAGTAGATGTACACAGCAAGATTATTTGACTCTAATTCATGCCACTCGATATAATGTGATAAAACATTTGACATGAGAGATAAGTTCCATTTTAATCTGAGAGGATATTGGGGAAAGAAAGAGTGGGAATTACAAAGGAGGAAGAGGTTTCCAAGGGAAAGGCAATGCGGGGAAGGAGAGATATTGAGTAGAGGAGGTTGACTGGGGAAAAGGAAAAAAAGCAGCTTTCCCTATACAGCGAGAAAGCAAATGAGCAAGGGAAGGAAGCGAGTAAGACTGTTACAGGTCTAGAAATGCTGCGAGATGAGAGGAAGGCAAGTAGGAACAGAAGCCGCTTCAAACAGAAATTAATATATGGACAAATACCCTAAAAGAGAGACTGCAACGCTAATGTTACAGGCTGGCCGTCAACAGAAACCTGCGCTACAGGACAGCTACGAGGACAGAAAGGCTCCGACACGACAAGGGCAGCAGAAACAGAGACATCAGTTGTTAGCATGCGCTCGGAGTCACAAGAAACGGGCACCACAGGTCACTGTTCTCTCCTAGTGCCAGGAATTCACCTTGTGCAATAGAGAATTAACCCTGGAAATCTGGCTCAGGCTGGTGCCAGGCCGTTTTCTTCAAGGAGACCAACCTGAGGTTGAACTTTGGTGTGAGGCACCACAGCGTGGTCCTCCTGCAGGACGGAGGTCCATACTCAACCATCAGTTCTGCTTTGGTGGTTTCCAGAATCAAAATTTAGCACTTACTTCAGTGCTTGGTGTGCTTGGCAGGGACAACCACTGCAAGGCGTGCACGAGAGATGCACCTCGGAAAACACACGTGCCAAAAAACAGGCTCCGGTTTTAGCAGGGAGAACAGTGACCAAGAAGTTCATTCACAGACAGATGTTTCACAAGCAAAACGCAGGAAGAGGCAGTTCCCTTAACTCCACGCACAGACCAAGACAGTGCACCAGAGTAGAGAGTTAAAGCAGGCAGAGAGCAGATACGAGCCTTAGTCAGAAAGAAAGGAAAGGTTTATTTATTCCTTAAAGCTATAACCAGTACGTTTTCTCAAAATGTGACTTATCCTCCTGTCTTATTTTGTCACATTTTGGATCTCTCCTGCTTGGGCGTCCAAGGAGGAGAAGGCATTTACTTACATCAAATAACCTTTCTATATACATCTCCTCATTGACCTTATCACGCAGGACATCCTGAGAGTGGCGGACAAATGTCACATAGGCATCGGCGACATCCATGCCCGGCTTCTGCAGCGGGGAGAGAAGAAGAGAGAGACACACACGTGAGTATCAGGGAAAGGGGCAGCCTCTGCCTCCCGCTCTGGCCTGGCATCATCCCCGCTTCTCCCCTCATTTTGGTTAACTTTGCTGTTGCTCTTAGAAATAGATGGGGTGAGCGATAAGTCAGGGAATCGACGTGGAAATGAATGTCTACATCATTGCTAAATTCATAGGAAGCCTCTCTGTGCTGTTACAACTCTGTGTTTTAACACAGAAATTAGCTCATTTCAAACAGCAGCTGAAGACGATGTTAGACTTTGGGCACGATGCTGTTGTCTTTCAAGCAAATGGGAACTCAAAATAAAAATAATCCCATCTGAGCTCAAGTTCATGTCGCTTCATACATTGAAATCAAACTTACCTCAAAGGAAACCCATTAAAATACTGTAACAGGAGTCATTACAAGAGCTGCCACAAAAATCTTAAATTTCCATGGCACATTGTAAGTTTGTTAATAACTAGTGTCATTAGTTTCCATTACTGTGATTTACCTCAGATCACAGAGTATCATTTCTCTGCACGATGCGCTTGTCAGCCACTGCAAATTGAAGTTAGTTAACACATCTGTGTAATTTCCAGGGTGAAAATGAGGACAGTTTGGAAAGCAGTAGGAAGGGACTTGTTTAATACAAAGCAAACAATTATCGAGCAAAGGGCCGGTGCTTGGCCCTTGGGAAGCTCGCAGCATTTCTTAACACCTCCCGAAACAATGACAAGGTATTAATTTGAAAAACAGGGAGGACAACGCAGACGTGGCACTAGTCAAGTGTTACACTTTCAAGCAATTGTCAGCACGCCGACGGTGCCCGTCGCACGGTGGCATCGAGTGGGGTGCTTTGCAGCAAGCCCATCCCGGCCGTGTTTGTGGAATTGGTCCTAGCCAATGGGATTTGCCCTCTTCCCTCTAAAAATGGGATTCTGTAGCGAAATAAGGACCAGTCCCACCTAATCTAAGCTCCTGGTCCCCAGCTAAAAGATGCTGGTGACCCCGGTGGTGACCCAAGATGCTGCCGTCTGCACCGAGGTGTTTCAGAGCAGGGAAGAGCTCAACTGTGTTCCAGGTGTTTGTTTTGCCCCTGCTGGGCTGCACACAGGTGTAATTTTGTAGGAAAATGCCAGTTTAAGATGGTTTAAAGACCACAAACAGAGAATGCGGGCGATGCTGCCCAACACGCACAATAAATTTGCCACATCCTCAAGCAAGAACTTGCAGCAAAGTTGCATCTGCAGGAGGATTAGACCTAGCTCACCCATGTAGGAGAAAAAACTCAACGGGGCCAGTCTGGACTTACACTGCCTAGACTAAGTGCATGCAGAACTCGGTGCAGTTTATTAAGATCTCCTTTCTACTTGGAATCAGGCAGGATCTGTTTGCCTGCAAACGCAACAGTAATCCCTCATCCCAGTCAACATTCATATTTAACATTTCAGCTCAATTTAAATGTAAATTTCTGGCAAGTTAAGTGCTCTGTCTAGGAACATTAAGGGCTCTTTTCCTTATGAATCAAGGTCTAATTAGAGGAGCCGATATACAATTTTCCAACACCAATTACAGAAAAAAAGGGGGAAAAAATTATTTTCATTAACAATTTCCCAAACACATGTTGCTATCGCCTCGACATTTCCCCAAAGTGACAAAGAAGTCATTTTCCGAAAGAGTAATATAAACCAACAATTAGAAGAACAGAAATAAAATAGATTAGCTAATGTGTTAGATGTGTGTTGGCTCAGCTCTGACATGTCTGGACCTTTTTGTTTGGAAATTACACTGTGTTTGTACAAGTCCAAATGAAGAATTAACAGAATGCAGTGCTCCTAATTTTTTTTTTCAGGCGATTAAAGCCAATTGCACAAATATGGTACCTATTTGACACCATCTGCAAACGGGCGCCTAAACAGCCTCGCGGGTCTCCATAGGAGGGTAACTGCTCATTGGGAAGGGAGGGGAGAAATTATTTCCCGTTCAAACGCTGGAAGTCGGAGGGCCGGGGCTGGCAACGCCAACGCGGGCTGCTACCCAAGCCACAAACCCAGCGCAATGCACATTACCCCGACAGAAGTTGTGTAAATCGTGCTTACGGGTACGTCCACGTATTTGGAAGCAGCCTTCACCTGCAAAAGGAACGAGAGCAGAGTTGAGACTAGTGACACGTTTGCAAGTTGTGCTTTTCTTTTTTAAATAAAACCACCTCTGAGAGCATCTTGGATTGCCAGGGAGGCTGCAGGGAGGTTGCTACGATGCAACGGCCTTGCTCGGTGCCCGGCGCTGGGGCCGCCTTCCCAAACGGAGCGGCTCCCAGCTGGCCAGGGGGACGTTCCCGGCTCCGCGGCAGAAGGCAGCGCTCGCCGGGATTCTCCGCGCGCTGCTGCCTTTAATTAGGAGGAGCTGCCGGCCATCTTTGTTTGGGTGTAAAAGCTCACCTGCTTTTCAATATTTCTAAAGCTACCATTAAAACAGCCTAAATATAACACGCGCGCGGTTGCATCCTGGGAGGAATACATTATGTGTCCCGAACGAGAGCATGAATGTATGTGTGAGACAGACTGCGCGAGTGGGCGGGAGCTCTCATATGGTGTGTGTGGGGGGTGCATAATTAAGCACAATGAGGCGATACAAAAGACCAGACTGGTGGTAATTGCCAGGGCGAGCGCGGCGCGCGCCCGCCGGGCCGCCCTGCAGCGGCGCGCGGGGCTCCGCTCCGTTCCCGCTATTCCCAAGGTCCCGCCGGACACGGAAACCTGGGTGCTGAGCTCGGATTTAACCCTTTCCAGCTCCAGGTTCCTGCCAGCACCTCCAGTTGCCCCTTCTCCCAACGCGGAGGCAATGGGAGGAACTCGGCAGCTTCCTGCAATCTCTCCCTCTCCCCAGCACCAACAAAAACCGGAGCTTCTCCTCCTGCCCCCCCCCC
>JAWLRI010000449.1:1354673-1449477 GCA_034781795.1 Crypturellus tataupa
AGAGTAATTACTTGTTTTTCTTTAAACTCGGATTTGGCTACATTAAGTGAAATTTCCAAACTGCCGGATGTTGTGCGATTTCTGCGAGGCCGCCGTTTCTCACAAATTATGTGACTTTGCCATGAAGCGGCTCAGTTTACCACACAAATTCCGCGCAGAACAAAAATAAGAACCCTTACTTCTGTTTCCCTCGGGTAATACACGGTCTTTACTTTTAATTACTGGAGGTGCAATCCTCTGCCTACGGGGGCCATCCACACTGGAGGCAATTTGAGCAGCTGTCATTCGTGTGACTCAGAGGAACCTCAATGCAGACACCCAGCCAGGGCCCGGGCCGGGGCGCTGGGGGTGCGTTTAAATGTAACAAGAAACAGAGGGAAAAAAAAATTCTGGCCAAATTTAGAAGGGTATTTTCCTTTCAAAGAGCTCTGCAATGGGAAGTGGCTAGTGCGAATTTATTAGGACAACAGATGCATTAATTTTATCCTGAGTTTCGAGGCAGGAATTGGAAATGAGGATATCCCACTAGGTGATAAAACTGTCTGTCACAAGACCCCGATTACATGTCACTCGCAGCGAGCCTGGAGCGCCCGCGATGAACAGAGTCGGTGGCAGGGGGTGGGAGACTAAAGCTCTCTGGAAGTCCCAGGCTCGGACCACAACACGTTGCTGTGTTTGCGGGGCCGGGGAAGCCGTGGGAGGTGGTGCACGCGCGCTGCAACGCAGAGCGCTCCGCTGCAAGGACCAGACACAGCAGAGCACGTTACTGCTGCAGGAAAGGAGCAGGGAACGAGTCTCAGCTGCCGGCACACAAACACCACCGCGATGAGGGGTATCTGCCCCGAGCCCTCTCCTAAATGCCCCCAGGCACTGGTGAGCGCCCGGGCTGCTGCTGGAGCGGGGCTGGGGCAGCAGCAGCACGCGGGGTGGTGGGAGATGCCTGCAGAGCTCACGGCGTCTCCGTAGTCCTTCCCTCTGAGGTGCCTCATTCCCTATGGATCCTACACAGCCACAAGGGTCTGATGCAAACTGAGCAGAAAGAGCCAAAGAGTGGCCAATGGCAGATAAATGCAAACAGCTAGGGGGATGCTGAAAGAGCTTCTGGAAGCCCTTCCAATTTGCAGGGAGACGCCGTGTTTGGCCTCGGGAGGCCAGGTTGGAGGAGCGGGGCTTGTGCCATCTTTGTGGCCTGTTTGCAGAAGACATTTGAAAACCAGCTGCTCTGTATTAGCAATAAGGAGGAGTCACCTCTCTTTTGTGGAACACAGACAGCTAAAACCTTGTTGATATGGAGAGAAACATCACATGGATACAGCTCCTGCCCAGGGCCCCTCTAGGAATACGCGTGACAAACTATGGATTGGTCCTGTAATGTTAGGGAGAAGTGGAGCTGAGCTCCTGGGGCACCTTGTGCTCTACAACCCCATAGCATCACTCCCTTGCTCTCTCTTATCACACTCATCTTGTTCTCTTGTTCTCTTTTAGAAATAAGATAGCAATACACTACCTTTCCCTGCATTATTTTTTTTAACTTCTTTTAACTTCTTAAAATGGTTGCCATAATGGCCAGAAGAATAACGGGAACATCCCTGTGATGCAAAGTGTCAAGAAGGAACTTCTGTAGTTACGAATAGTAGAGGTATGGTGCAAGGTTTTATTCTGCTTCATAACAGAATAACTCATAACTTCATAACTCCTCAACAAAGGAAACACCAGCAACCAGAACGGTGACCACGTGGCTTTACACCGAGCCACCATATGATGCCCAGCACCCCTTGGGTGTTTAAATGTTGTATGTCTCCGTATAGCTTGTTGGTGGGGTTACAGTGTTCAAGTACCACAGAACGACAGAAATTAGGAAAAAAAAAAAAAAGGAAAGAAAAGAGAACTTGGTCTGTACTTACAGTAAATGACAGGAAAGAAGAAAACAAGGTGCCTTCATCGTATCTAGATAGTTTGGCCAAGACTCCTTCCAAAATGGTGACAAACTAGAAACACAGAAAACACTGCAGTTATTTTTAATAATTTAACCGGGGTGCAAAAATCAGGATTAGCATTAAAGAGGCCAAGGCGTTTCCAAAGGATCGAACCCAGACCGTTCCCAACCGCTGGGACGTCCCTGCACTCTGGGGAGCAGCAGCGCTGTCCCCTCTCGCGGGGTGGACGTCACCCTGCAGGGGGTGACGGTGGCCGTGGGAGGTGGGCGCTGCGTGGGGGACCCCGCACGGGTGCCAATGTCCCCTCTCCCGTTGGGAAGCGCGTGGCTCCTGTTCCCAGGAAGACGTGGCAAGCACGTGGCTAGGAGCCGAGGAATCAGACTGGCATATGTTGGCAGACTATGTTTAAAGGTCTCCACTGTATAATAGGGATGACTTGTTCGCAGAAAATTTGAAAACTAGAGGACTAAACACCCCACTTTATTTTTCTCTCCCTACCGACTCCTCGCCGTGTTTGCACAGTGCACCAGACTAGACACAACCCTTGGGAAATGCTGGCAGATGAACCAGAGGAGCCCTCCCCGATCAGAAAAAAAAATCAGTTTCCAAACAATGAAATTTGACATTTTGGAATGTATTTCCCAGCACTGTCAACTCTACATTAATTTGTCAGGAGAGGCTGTGGCGGTCTCGAGCGAGACAAGTTATTTTGCCAGATGTCCTTATGTCTAAGAGTGGTGGCCACCCCTGAGCCCCCCACTAGGGTCCAGCATGGAAGTGTTTAGTGGTGCCACCTCCTGCTGCAGCCACCCTCAGTGCTGGGGGGTGATGCTGGCCACGGGGTGCAAAACCTGCCGCTCTAAGTGCAAAACCTACTGCCTAAAACCTCTTCCGGACCAGTACGTCAATCCTACTTAACAGCATATTACATCTCGAGCAGTTCCTAATCATCAAAGAGTCATCATGAAAGGGCTGGGAGATGTATGATCTTCCCTGCGAGAAACAAGAAGCCAATTCACCATCTTAATGTGTCACATTTTAATGGAAACGCACGCATTAGAAAGAGAACGTTAACAGTGAATCACTTCACCTGCAGCTGAAGGTTACCTTTGCCACCAGGAGTGTGATCATTTCTTTGACGGTTTCCTCAATTAGCTCATCTATTTTTGAATGGTACTGATGCTAAAGAAAAATAAGAGGAGAGGCGGAGGGAAATATTAGCACTGAGCACAGCCGAGAGCTCTACGCCTGCCAGCCGCTTCCCTCGATAAACTACGCTGGGAAGCGATGCAGCTCATTGCGCTGTGCGCTACTCCCGTGGCCGGGGCTACACGAGAGCGTAAACTCAGGAGCTCCTCGAGCAGCTGGTGAAGCATGGGCAGAGCCTGCCCTCGCGGCGGGCCTGCAGCGCCGGGCCGTGCCGGAGGGGAGGCTTTGCCATGCGGAAGCGCGCCAGCGATCCCAGGCCTTTCGGCTTCGGCTTGGCAAGCGCCGCCCGACTCGCTCCGCGCCGGAATCGCTCCTGAGCCTCCATCCCCGCCGGAGCAGCCCTTTGCCAGGGCCCCGGGAAGCGCGGAGCTCTCGGGAGAGGAGGAGGAGGGCGGCTTCCGCGCCGGAGGAGCGTGCGGCGGGGGATAACGCTGCGCCCTTCCAGCCTCCTCCGGCCAAGCGCCTGAGCACGGGACACGCGCCGGGGTCAGCAGGCACCGGGGTGAAACCGAGCGCTCGTTTCACCGCTGCTGCGCTCAGTGGCTACCAGGTACTGAACAAACAAACAAAAACCGCAATGAACTGGCGTTTTCGCCCCATGCGGAAGCCGGCAGGCAAGGCAGCTCCGAGCGCGGCGGCCCCGCGGAGCCGCTCCGCATCCGCAGCCCGCGCTCCGCGCGCGCCAAACCTCGCCGCGCCTGGGAGCTCTGCTGCAATCAGCTGCAATATGGCTAGAAAAGGTACTAAGATACAGGCTTCCACTAATTTAGAAAAGACCTGTTTCCAATACAAGATTTAATTAGCGAAAACATACAGTATATTCTTATTTTCAATGGACTGAGAAAATACTGATTATGACTGCTTTCCAACACAAAACATTTGATTTTTCAGTCAAACATTTCAAGCACTGGTGCTAGTCACTATATTCATTACCACTTGGCATTAATATTGTTTTAAAATGTTAACATCAAATCACATTGAAAGAGACAAATCTGCTTTAAATACTAATCAGACTTTGGGGAATGAAGACTGTGAGGGTTTACAAACGCTAGATGCTGGTCTCAGTGTCTGACGGGTAGTACGAACTGTTTCTTTTTTTCTACGACAACAACATATCAACACAGGAATTCGGAAAAAAGAAATAAATGTAGGACAACACTTACCCACTCTTTAGCAAACTTTTCAGATGATTGGGGACAGAAATAAAGAGGAAAGTGCAAAAGACAGGAAAAAAGAACATATGAAGATAAACAATAAATAAAACAAAATCTTTAAAGAAAAGGGACCGTTTAAATGGGGCTATGAGAAAAGCAGCATCATGCACAGAAACAATAAGCGATGGAAAATGAAACGCAATCAAAACCTTTTGCAAGAAATAGCCGATGGCTACCTGGACCGTCTGCAGGAAGTAAAACAGCAGGAAGGGACAGGATTTACACTACGTCTGCGCTGAGCATCTATTGCACTCGGCGGAGGGGGGACAACCCCGCTGAGGGGCAGCGCCCGGGACGCTGCGCAGGGCTGCTGAGATCCCACCCGGAGCAGACAGTGACATTGTCACTGATCGGGGATGCACCGGGCACAGCCACACGATGGGCTGGAGCCCGGCCAGCTCAGAGCAAAAACCCTCCAGGGAGAAACGAGCAGTATTTGCACTGGCAGGCCCCATCTCGGAGTCTCGCTTTGCAGACCAAGACACATACGTGTCCCTTAGAGCAAGCACGACTTATCTGGTTAATGCAGACTTGTGCTTTTCTGTTCCCAGGATCGAGCTGGCAGGTCCCCTGTGCACCCGGAGACGTCACCCCAGGGTGCAGGGACCTGTACCAGCTGGATACAGGTGGGAGCTGCTGAAGTCCTCGGGTACGAGGCCAAGACCTCTTGGGGAAGACAACGGAGGGGTCTACACACGTGGGGAATGTCCTCCCCAGGGTGTTTTCCTTCTGCAGGAGCATTTTGTGTGCGCCCAAAGACAGTGCGACCAAGGGGCTGGGTAATGCCCTTCCCGGGGCAGCAAGGAGATGAGGGGAAGAGCAAGGGCAGCTCCGAGTCCACCGGGGAGCCTCAAAAGCAACGGGGCGGGCTGGGAGATGGCAGAAGGGAGGGCTAGGCTGCAGGGAGCAAGGGGACAGCAAGGGGGGTCCACTCTGTTGGGTGACCTGGGCCTCAGCACGTTGTCCCAGGTGGTGGACACTTATGGGGAGGCCACTTGGAGAACAACCTGGTGGGTGGGTGAGTTTGGTCTGAGCAGGGTGATGAAGACCTCCACGGGTCTACCCTGAGCCTGCTGCCTATGGAAACCCTCCACGTTGCACAAAAAGGTGCTAATTCACCCCATCTCAGGCCTCCAGAGGAACGTGAGCTACTCAACCCACCACAGCGTTTATCTGTTCACCTCAGGGAGCCCTTTCCGCTGTGTCTCCACCTTTCCAGGGCACTCTCGGTGCAAAGCCCCTGCTACGGATCTCTCCATCCCTCCGTCACGTTGCTGCAACCTGCTCGGGGCGCTGGGATGCAGGCGGTGCCGCTGGGAGATGCCATGCGGATGGCGGTGCCGCAGGGACCCGTCAGCAGGACCGTTCCGGGGGATGGCAGGACACGCGTGCGACCAGACGGAGCGCCGGGCAATGACGGGTGCAGCACAGGTCATGCACGCGCTCGGAGCCATGGAGCCGGGGCTGGTTTTGAAGAGCACGCGCACTGAGCGCGGGGCGAGGACGTGCCCACGGGGGCTCCGCCGCGCTGCTGCTTCCCGGGAAAACGGGAGCAGCGCCGGCTCGGGATGCGCGCGGCAGACGGCGACGGGCGGCCAGGAGCGCTCAGGGGCGCACGTGCTTTTGAAAACGCTTGCCCCGCTGTAAGTGATGCTGTATGGAGCTCAAAGATCTCCTAACTCAGTATTACGTATTGTGGATTAGTCCAAAAGACATGCTTAATTCACCTTGTCATCACACTATTTGAATCGAGGGATTTTGGCTGCTGGAGGTAAGGGATGAGATTTATTGCTAACTGTTTGTTTTCACTGGATGCATTATGGATATTATTATTATTAACCCAAAGAATGGCTAGTGCGCAAAAACAATACAGTGTGAAATGCATAGACCAATGTATTTTCAATTAAAGGCTGGTTAAAAAAGCAAATAAGAGAGCGGATGGCAATGAAAATGCAGCATTGGGAAAAAGGAAAGAGAGGGGGAAAGGAGCCTCCGTGGCTGAGCATGCACCACGGCGGCATCACTAGGACTTGGATCGCTCAGTCCCATCGGGGCTGGAAACCCCGGGGCACATTCAGACCTGCAAATCCCTCAGGGCCAGGGCAAACCGCGGGGCAGGGTGCGACCCGGCTCCTGCACCAGCTCTGCCTCCTTCCCTGCGAGCCCAGCTCCGCAGGATGCGCTCCCATCTCCGCCTCTGCAAGAGCTGCCGGCCGGGACGGGCTGAGACCCGGCTGAGTTACGCAGAACGACTCCCCGGTGCCTCTCGCACAGAAGTCTGGCTCATAAACTCGAGTTTCTAACAGCTCATTTTACATTTCTGATGAAAATGCCTGGGGTTAAAGATCACCTAACTGGTTTGCTTTGCTCAGGGTAATCACGACTTTTGATTGAGTTCATCATAGTTCTCTATTAGCTCGATTATTACAATCCCTAATCAGTGCACTACAATGATTCAACTTGACTTTATGTGATGAGTATCTTGCCTTGTCATGTAACAGATTGTGTGTACGTTGTATTTCTCTAAGGACCATCTGACCTTGGATATTAAATAGAAACATACTAGACCAACTGAGAAACATTTAATACATACATTTATCCCCTTAGATGTATTAAAAATTCAGAGGAAAAATAAATATTTAAGATGGTAAAGTATGTTTACCAAATGTTTTAACAGCTGCCTTTAGAGACAAGGAAATGGAAATGAAATGATGGGTGTTTGTTTCACAGGGTATAATCTGAAAATGCATTCCCGTATCTGCTAAAGTGAATCCAGGCGGAGGTAGTCTCCAAAGACAGGGCCACCGGGGTGCAAAGGGAACGATGGAAGCGAGGTCAAATATTGCACCGAGAAAGTCTGTCCCTCTGCCCACGTGCAGTTTCGACGGTGACAAAAATCAGCGTTTTCTTTCCAATGAAAACGCCTCCCTCGACTAGGTCTGAGCGAACGCGGATGTGCAAACCACCTCTTTGGCAATTTTTGCCCTTTTGGCTCTTTTGGGCTGCCTGCAAGGGGGATCCCAGTCTCTGGTCATGCTGCCAGGCTCCGGTTGGCAGTGCCCGGAGCGGTGACGACTGCCTCACATTCCCACCGGGAATTCCAAGAGCCGGGGTGGGATTTTGCCCCCTTCCCATGGACTCTAATGACAGAACTAGACTGCACCTTCACCCCTTCGCCTCCCAGCACGACGTCTCAGGGCTTGCAAAGCTTTGAGGAGCGGAGGCAGACGGAATACGGAGCAACACGAGCGAATGGAGGCGGCGGGGAGGGAAAACTCGTTAAAAGGAAGAAAAGCAAAAGGGAGGGGGTATAAAACACCGCGGCCCTACTGCGGTAACTTATGCACTGATAATTTACATCTGCTTTACAGGTCTGTTATTTCAGCTCTTTGTTAAAATCCTCACCGCACAGCGACTGCGACCTGCCGCAGCGCTGCTCTGCGGAGCTGCCACCCCAAACACCTTCTCCAAGCGGCACAGGCAGATTTCCTGGGATGGGAGCAGATGCCAGGGGGCTAGTTGGCTTCTTGACCTCCGAGTTGGCTGGGCCAAACACGCAGTGCAGCTGATGCTCAAAATTAGGGGAAACTCGGTTAACTACAGAGCATCCTACGTCAGCATGGGAGGACACGGTGAGGGTCTGGGCACACTAGGTCCACAGGCAGCTCAGGTTATCGGTTTGGTACTATATGAATAGCAAATCTATTGATATTAAATAAAACAAGCCTGCCCTGTTTATTAAAGCCTGGTTGATCTCCAAAACTTCTCTGTCTCAGGGATGGGGACAGTGAGATTGGATTGGTCCTGGTTTGGTCCCTTGGCCAAAGTGGAGGCAGATACTGGAGGCAGCTGATGGCTGAGGGACTGGGCGGGATACAGAGGGCACAAATAAAGGAAGAGAAAAATAGTGGAGAACTTCATGTCTGGGCTCAGAGCACTGGGGAGGAACCTGATGATGAGCAGTCTGAACCCCCTCCTGCAACGTGACTGCCACAGATAAAATGTGACCACCGAAACATGTATAAAAAAAAATAAAAGGAAAAAAAATGGGCTTGATCCAAACTCCACCGGCGTCAGGGCAGGGATCCCTGCGGCATCCAGTGGCCTTTGGAGCTGGCCCTCACGGAGGAGCAGAGACCAGGATGAGGTAAACGAGGAAAAAGAACCAACGGGTTGCAATGATTTACTGTAAAATCTGACCATGCAAAGTTGTAGTGAAAGAGCTCATCTAGGAAATGCTGACAAGCAGTGAGACAGGAGAGCCAAACAGTATTTGTGAATTTATTCTGGACTGGTATATGAATATTTAATTTGGCTTCAAGCCACTGTAGCAAAATGATCATTGTGATGCATTGAATCTCGACCAATTTAGCATGTCTTTCTAATTCATAGATCAGTTCATGGAAATTTCAAGCTGCAACGATGACTTTAGAAGAAAGAAAACGTATCAGCAAGTAATTAAAACAGGTTTGTTGTTTGAAAACTTGAGTCATTAAGAACCTGGAAATCTCGGCTCGTCAAACTTTTTAATTATAGCCAATATTTGAGGAAGTCATCTCACCTGCAATTTCCAATCTACTTTGCATTTTTTTTTCCTTATTGGAATTACAGCAGCAATGTGGCAGGTCTGTTTTCCTGAGGCTTGGCTATGGAAAATAGTCACAGACAAGAAGTCTGGTGCCTACAGCTGGCTCCAAGGTGGAATTAATGACTCAATAAATATGGTTATCATGCAGCAGCAGGCTTTAGAGACACCTTATGCATACCACAGTCCTTGCAAAAAACCACTTCTGCATGGCAGGGATTCTGACTGTTTATAGTCATTAGATTTCTTTGAGAGCAGCCCCCTGCATATTCACCGGCACACTCTACATGGGAGGCTAAATCCACAACTGACACAACAGCTCTGAAACTAGCAGAACAGGAGATAAGAACTTTCACGACATTGCCTTGAGATTACGTGAGAAGAAGGACACGGTTTTTTACCTCTTGGCCCATTTCCATACTGCACAGCTTCGTGGACTGAGCTTTCGCGTCCACCATGACATTGAACATGGTGCATATTGACTGAGGGACCCGGAAATCTGTGGAGCGGCTGGTTTTCTGCAGCTTCACTTCAAATGCAATCCTGGTTCTATCGGAGAAATTGGAAAATAAGTTTTAGTTGCTTTCCCAAATATGAAACTAGCAACAAAGTGGAACACAGTGCTTAAAAAGGTTCAGCAAAATGGAAAACCAAATGCTCCTGGGAGTGTTGTACAGTTGTCACAAATGTGTTTTTACTAAAAATGATTTTCCAGTTTAAAATGAAACAGTTTACAGAATATGCACTATTTATAAAGTGTGGAACGGCTGCAGGGAAACTATGACTTTCTCAAGCTTGATAAACAGTGTGACGATGTTAGGAACAGCAGTGTCAATAGGCACCTACAATTTGGTTGCATTAGCTAATTTATAACCACGGTGGAAATGCAGACAAATCCTGATGCATTAAAGGAAGTTCCTGCATACTACTAACTTCCAAAGGACAAATTTGTTCATTCCTTGTCTTGACGGGCACTGCCAGATCATTCCATTTTTACATCTACATGATTTATTTGGCTGTCAGAAACTTTCTAATTCTCTCTTAAGTTTATAAAAGTGATTTATCTGAAAAACACGTACCTACCAGCACACATCTGTGAAAGGGGCAGGGACACAGTTATGATATATGAAAACACAAACCAGCACAAGTCCCTGCACAAACTCACTGCTCTTGGGAAGCTGCACTAAGTGAAAATTTGACATCATTGGCGGGTAGTAAGAAATCTTGCTATAGCAAGAGCTTTGGCTGAGCTCAGATTAGAGAATTTGCTCATCGTATTTTAGCATATCAAGACATTTGCGATTGGAAGGCATCATGTCAGGAATCCGACCAGTCTGGGCTTTTTCTTGAGTCCCTCTGCAGATTCCAGAGGTGCTTCCCTCATCCACCTTAGTGCAGAACAACTATCACATCAGAGAGCACCTGCCAGCAAATCAGCACAGAAGCAGCAATGTAGAAATAACAAATAATATCAGCTGCAGCTTAGGAATGACTTGAATCTTGAAAGATCCCCCAAGAGCTATGCAAATGGAAGCTAATTTACAAAAGGAGAAACTCTCCTTGCAATCGGATGGGAGCCGGTTCAAGGTCCTCCTGCCTGGATCCGTTAGCCAAACGGGCCCTTCTTGCACGGACTGCTTTCCTGACAGCCCCGAAATACAACCAAGCAGGGCGCCTGCTCCATGGTATTCAACCGTTCAGAGACAGACGCGAAGAAAATGTTGTGTCAAACCGAAATTGATAAAGAAACCTTAGCCAGGCCCTGTTTGCAGGTGATATAAATAGGGAAGGCAGCATATTGGTTTACATCAGCAGTGGCATTTGAACTGATTTAATTACCAGTGCCAGATTTAGCCTGGACTCAGGGACTAAAATCTTGATAATTACCGAGGGACCACAAGTGACTGGGATTTTCCATCTCCTTGCAGATACGAGCGTGTTCTTTCTTACTTCTGTTCAGAATCATTATATTTAGTCACAACATTTCAAGCTGGGCCAGGTTTTTGGAGGGGTAATATATTTTTAAAAGGTTGAAGCACTTGGGGAAAAAAAGCCCCAGCTTTCAGGCACTCAAGCCCTTGTACCTCGAAACTTGATTATTTTTTGGAGTTATCTCAGTTATCTTTCTTAGTTCTGCGGATCACCAGTTATAACTGTGCTACAGGCAGATGTATTTACGATATAGCTATTTAAAAATGCAAAGGTGTCCGGTACCAGGTGCCTTCTTTTAAAAAATAAAAAAAAAGAGAGAAAATAACTCCGATGCTCGTGGAGTTGGGTGGCGGAGCAGAGAGCAGAGCTGCAGGCTGTGCGCACAGACGGCCCGCGCGGAGCCAGGTGGAAGCAACGCGCGGAGCCGAGCCCAAGCGCCGCAGAACGGCGCTTATCACTTCAGATTGCAGATCAGCATCCCCGCTGCGGGAAGGAGCCCCGCGTGGTCTCAAACGGAGCGTTTGCTGCTAGCAGCACCCTGCAAACAGCACTCGGTTTGCACTTAAAGAGTGGTCGGACAACCGAAAGGCCACCAAAACCGCTCTCGTGCCAACGAGAGGACCCAGCTGCAGCAATAAACCTGCTCAATGCCAAAGACACCGCAACCGCCGTGTTTGCACTCAAAAATTACTGGGGTTTATTCCAGCATGGCAAGAGCAAGCCTCGAGCTGTCTGCGATCCAACGCGCGACTCCGCTGCCTCCATCACGGGGCCCAACATGCCGACGCTGACGTCGTATTCCCGGGATTTGCGGAACTCGCGCACAATAAATCCCGCTCTTGCACTGCAGGGTGGCCAGAGAGCTGTGCTGCCCCATCACAACCCGCGCTATTACCAGCACCCGCTAGCTCTAACACGCAGGTTTTATTCTGTTGCTTCTCTTTGGCTCTTGCTCTTCTGTGCAACAGAGGATGCAAAGTTCGTTTCTGCCTAACCACCTCTGAAGCCAAATGAACATAAACTACCATGGGAAGTTTGACAATGGAAGCTTAACACTTTGTTTTCAAATAAAAACTGTCTGTACATTTGAAAATATATATATATTTTTTTAAGAAACCTCTCTGTTTTGGAAGCTCTGCAGGTAACATCATTTAATGTGGCAACTGATGGAACAGCTTTCAAAGGGAGAGGAGAGACCTGTGTGCCTTGCTACACAATACTCCCTTCCAGGGACTACATTTTAGCTTGATTTTTACTTATTTCTTTTCTCATGTATCTGTCGTTCTCATATGGATTTTGGACCCTAGGGCTATGTCCTCAGCACTCAACCCCACTGACACCAAACTTCATGGAAAGGACTTGTCCTCATGGAGGCATCCAACAATAAGGAAGACTCCAACGAAACTGGAATAACAAGTGATTTATCACCACGTTGTGGCGATGATCTCCAGAGCCTGAGCACACCAAGACGTGTGTGGAAGAGCCCAGGACTGCAGCCATAGGGTGACTTTGCTCCCAGCTCTGTTTGGTGGCAGAAATGACCCACAAATGAAGTTTAAGTGAGGTGAAATGAAGTGAAGCTGCACGACAAAGCCCAACGGGACAGAAAACGTGATGTTCCTGTGAGGAAGTTGCCCAGCTGCTCCGAGCACACGCACCTCTTCACGCAGGACTCGATCATGTCACTCGCCATGAGCTTCAAGCGCTGCTCCAGGTGCTTCCCAAACTCCTCCTCGGGCCAGTGCAAATCCCGAATGAAGGTCTGCAAGGCATCCAGTTTCCAGAACAGGTCTTCCGAGGTGCCCGAGCCGTTGCTGGCGGGGGAAAATGGAAATGAAAGTCAGAAGTGGCCTGGGGCTTTGCACACCCTGATGTGGAGACCATTCCCGTACCAGGCGTGGAGCAGACAGTAGTTTCATACACAGGACAACGCTGGCCATCTCCACCATCAGGATTTTGAGTTTTACCATACAGTTGCCTAGTCTACCTTGCTGTCATACCCCACAACGCTTTCCAGACCAGATGAATAAGACAACATTATGAATTACACATATTAACAGGAAGAACGTGTGTATGGTAAAAATCAGCCTTAGTTAATAACCACATTAAGGTCCGTGATTATTAAGAATTAAGGCTAGAAATTGTGGCAGAGAATCCTTGATCGGTAATAACTACCATACCAGAACGTATGCAGTTATTAAAATTTAGGGTTTCATGCAGTTCACCCCCCACTCCAATTTATATATCTAGCTGGCCTTGTCCCGCCCCAGGGGACCCCGTTTCCAGGGAAGGGACAGTGCTAACAAGTGGTGAGCGAGGACACGCTTTATCTCTTGAGCAGCTGAAAGAAAATCGGGGTGAGTCAATTGAGCTAAGGCCACCAGACATTCCACACCCAGCAGTGCTGGCTGCACCTTTTCGCAGATCTGCCTCTTGCAAAGGCATCTCGAGGACAGCAGATTGCTGGGCTTTTGGATTCAGTTTTGCAACATCTTTGGTTTGTCCCCAAACTCTGAATTTCTCTCCAAAGCGTAGAGCCTCTCACCCACACCTCTGTCCAGATGGAGCTCTCTGGCCCTGCAGGGTGCAGCTACCGTGGTGCTTTTCACAGCAGAATCATATCTCAAACCTCCACTTCTTATAGGACAAACCCCACAGCTTTGATCATGCTCTGCTTGTGCGGAGAAATTTATGCATCCGTAACCCTTTTCTCTCCCTCTTCCCCTCTCCCTCACATTTTTTTTTTTTTGCAGAACAATTACCGAGGGAGCTTCAAGAGTTTCCCCCCCCTCCTCGCATACCACTAATGCTAACACGGTAATTTATAAGGTAGTTAACACACCATGCATTACCACTCGTGCTGACATCATCTATAGAAACAGACGAGGGAGGGTGTTTCTATTGCGACAGATGCCAGCTGCATTGAGTTAATGCTACAGGGGAGCAGAGCTAATACACACGGGGCTACCGCAAGGTGGAAACCAAATTCCCAACATGCCGGAGGGGTCCTACGGGGTCCTGGGCTCCAGGAGGGAACAATATTTAAAGAATGAATCGTATCGACCGCAAGAGAAATGTGTCTGACACTAAGCGACAGGTAACACGTCCTTGATGGAAGGGAAGGGGGAGTAAAAGGAAACCAGGAAAATGAAAAGATAAAGAATCAGGCGTTTTGGTTCACAGTGTCTTCTGGACAGGTCTTCTGTGGAACAGTCTCAGATGTTCTCCTAGCTACTGTTTTTTAGTTTCTCCTGGTTCAAACCTGCGCTTGGGTATAATGCTTTGGAACTGGAGGAATTTATATTTTAAATAATTAGATACGCATGAAAACAATAATTAGCATTTACTACAGTAATATTTTGACACCCACTTGGTTTCAAAATTTTAGAAGTATTATTCATGGTGTTTTTTCTTCTTTTGAATCAGCTCATTACTAGGGCCCCACGCAAGCAAACACTATTATATTCATTTCCAAGGTGCACTGGTAATATGCTGCTTGTGAGCACCACAGTCACTCACAGCAGCTCGTGATACCCCTTTTACGCTCCAGTTTGACATTTTCGGAGGGCTGGCCTTCCGCCATGGCATGATTCTTATCTTTTCAAGAGCAATACCACAGAGCATGCACAGAGAGTAAGATTCAAACTTCCCAGTAATCATTTACAGACCACTGCCTAGTCTAGCCTTTAACACGGCTATCTTAGCATGAATATGAGTTGTATCACTTCCACACACAAAGTCGGTATTTTGGAAGTTATTTTCAAGCTGTAAAAGAGGAAGCATCAGCGTTTTGCTTTATTTCTTGTGCGCTGCCACTGCTTTCCAAGCAAACCCGTGCCCGCAGAGGCAGGTGGTGGACGCCAGGTGTAGATGTAATCGAGGGGGTCCCTAGCTCTCGGGCCCATGGTCCTGCTCTCCGTGAGCCGCTCTCAGCCCTGGTGGAGGACGAGCTCGTGCCCAGCAGCATCTGTGCCCAGGGAAAGGGCAACGTGAGCTCCCCTGAGTGGGGAGGCTACCATGAACGATGCCCTCCTGCTTCCTAGGCGAGCTCTGGGGGCTTCCTTCTGTCTTAAGGCTTAAAAGACCGGGGAAAAGAACCAGAAAATTAGTTTTTTTGGGGTTTTTCAAGCTCTGGACTCGCTGTGGGACAGCGCAGAGCCCGAGCTGGAGCACTCGGGCATGGGGCAGCACAGCAGAACATGGGGAGGCTTCAGCATGGGCAGCGGGCACGGCGCGGCTCTGGGGCTGGGGACGGGCTCACGCCGTCTGGTGCCAGCGTGGGCCTCAATAACCTGCTGCAATTCCCAGTCTGAATTTCCTAAGCCACAAGCTAAAACTGAAATTAAAGTATTTTTCCTTAGTTGCCCATTGGATAATTCAGACTGTGAAATTTAGCTGCATTCTGGGGCCTCCCACCGACTGAACGGGAATAGTTGCAGCGTGTGGTCCTCTTTGGTAAACTGTTTCATCAAAATTCCGGTAAAAGTTATCAACTAGGGAATGTGGAGCTCGCATGAAATAAAATTCACATTTAGATCTACATCTGGTCCACAGAAATTGGTTCGTGTTATCTTTTGGACAAAGCTCTTTGCTGAGACACGTTACGTCACATCAGACACTTTGTGGTTCCGATGTCATTCAGACCAAGCCCCGTTCTCAACGGCTATTTTGTAAAGCAAGAGACTTGCTCAAACTCTCAGTGGGAGTCAGATAAATTTCCAATATTTAAGTAAAAACCCCTCGAAATAAACATGCCAGAAATTCACGAGTGTCTCGTTCAGGAAATGTCTAATTAACTGTATCACTCTTTAAAGTTTTATATAATGCACAGAAACAAACAATACATATCCATGCCAAGATGACTTTAAATTTAAATGAGATCTAATTTGAACTGAATACACACTCAGAATCATAAATAGCAGCCATCCATGACGGTGCAGAAAAGCTAGGCATTTGTGGGATGCCTAGTGGGATGTTAACTGGTAGATTTGGTACTTTAGGGAGATTCACATTTGGTAGGTTCACATTGGGCAGATTACTTGTTAAACTCCTGTGGAAGAAACAGACAGAAAGAAAAAATACCATAACAGTGACAATGCAGATGTAGCAGAAGCACGTGACACTCATAAACAAATCCGCAAAGTTCACAGCATGAGGACAGTTAAAAAACTCAAGCAAAACATTTCAGAAAGAAGCATGAGTATGGAAGCTTAAGGGCACTGTTTGTGCAGTCTGCAATAGAAAGCAAGTTACTTAAAAAAAATAAAATAAAGAAACAGCAAAAGAAGAGGAATCACAAAGTAGCAAATAACAGAGTACTCAAACACCCACACAAAAACTTTCAAGTCCTGATATCCTTTTGAAAGTGCAGAGAGTAGCCTTGACTTGAAAATATCTAGCTCATAAGCAAGCAAATCTCAGTTCTTACACACTCCGGTAGGTAGGATGGATACATGAAATGGTATCTAAGAGATCTACTAGAGTGAAACTGGAGTATTTTTTTATAAGAATTCAAAACAATCAACACAGAGCTGGAAATTCTGGCCCTGCTGAAGACCCTAGGAGTTTTTTCTTGTCATTGAGTTGAGTGGAGTCAGGATTTCACTCCAAAAACTTGCTGTTTTTCTTGCACTCTCCAGATAAAAATGGAGCAATAATGTGAGGAGCCACAAGGTTCCTCCTAACCAAAGGCCAGTGCCCTTATCCTGCGTGCAGAGAAACCGGGTCCTGCAGGTTTATCCAAATCTGTGCATTTGAACTGTGACTGAATTACATTTAATAAAACCAGGATCGGTGCATGAACGCTTCTTGGCTGGAAATGGGCTGCGAGGTGATTAAGACATTCAGAGGTTAATTTACGGAGCACATATCCTTGGGCATCCTGACTATAATAAGCATTTTCTGATGTGCAACTGTTATGCAAAACCAGATCTTTTAGGAATGGGTTCCTGTATTAATTTAATGCTCTCCTGAAACAATGTAATGTATACTAACACTGCATGCCTGGAGACTGCAAACACCCTGACGTATTTCTGCACGCTAGATCCGCAGATTTCTTCAGATCTATTTTCATGAGGACCCCATCACAGTTATATTTTATACGTCAAATAAAAACATCGTGTGGTTTAGGAGAGCAAATGACAGAACTCGACTACCTAATTCTCATATTTCCTGGCTAACAGCAGCCAGTTTTGGATATCTAGTTTCTGCCTTAACACAGCAATACTGAGTGGCACACTGACACAGTCCATGGATGGTCTTTACTATCTCCCTTCAGGAATAAATCCACATGCTTTTATAGCCTTTTTACTGGATCATTATTTGGGCTCAGTAAAAAACAGGAATGGAAACAGCATTTCAGCGTCATCCTGTTCTGCTTAAGTCACGGGCAGCTTTTCTCCTGATGTGCACAGACAGCTTCAGCATTCAGATTTCCCTTCTCTTAATGACTGTACCAGAACGTGCCACCTTGGAAGGTTTCTCCCACTTCCCCGGATGAATTAGAAATTATTTTACATGCAGCATTACACTGAGTCCTGGAAAGCTATCAAATCCAATATTCTGTCTTCCAGGGAATATTACAATCTTAGCAGTTTTCTTGAGTCACAAATATATTTTGAACAGCATTTCTTACTAAAAATCTGTTGATCAAACCCCACATAAGGGGCTTGGTTCGCTAGACCACATCAATATTTGTTATTGCAAGCAGAGGTCTGATCTATGTCACTGCAAGAATTCAGTTTGACATTGCTGACAAATCCTAGGAAACTCGAAGTGACTTGGATTCCCATTCTCCCTCTGTGAATAAATTCCCATGTTTGGGGAAAAACACAATCCAAATGAAAAAAACAAGCTGTTTTTCTTCTTTACCTTTGTTTCTCTATCTCTTAGTGGCTTAGATTTTGCATGACTGCTTTTTCTCTCTATTAAGCAGCAGGCAGATAGGAGAATTTACTAACACACCAGCACTACCATGCATTGTTTCCATTCATGCTGTCTATGCCTATAAAGATGACATGATTATTGAATGATACACAGATCCCGCAGTGATTGAGAGAGTGCTAATCTTCAGAAATGGCAGTGCATGTGGTAAAATACTGATACGCAATAAATAAAGAAGTAGCAAGAGGTGGACAACATATAAATGTATAAGGAAAAGCAACTTAAATAACTTAGCCAGATGGTAAATACATAAATCAGAGGACCTTTGGCTTTAATATTAAAATTCAAGAAGTGACAGTGTTATATTAATAAAAACACTGTATTAATAAAATATGACTTCTAGAGTAAACAGTATACTATATTCACATGGAAACATATTTCTTTTATACAACACATTATTTTGCTGATGCAAGGATATGTTGCAAGAATAAGTTAATACTCTTAAAACAAAACAGCAAAATAATGCAGTGTATTATGTTAGCATACAGTAACTAATTTTAAAAATATTCTCCTGAATTGACATGCACAATTTTGCAGGTTCAACTGATCTAATTATCTGACTAACAGTTGCAGTGAGACCTGTAAAAAATGATTAATATTACCAACAAATGTTCAAGCCTGCAGTTGCTCAGACCATAAAACTACAGGTCCAGGATGAGAAACTGTTTCGAAACGCTTGCCATGCCTATTTAAGAGAGGTGGCTAAATATAACCTCAGCCAGCAGGCAGGGAATGTGGGCATTTGGATCCCCAAGGATGAGGGCTGCCTGATTTGAGAAGACTCGTTTCAGGACTGGATCTTGGCACATTTGATTGAAGAAGTACATTATGGAGAGGTACTGCCTGTTTCCTAGTGCTCTGATTCACTCCCTTTCTTGCCCTTTAGCTCGATGAAGGGCTCAAACCTGTGTTGCAAATTAAGCTCTCAGTGCAATCAGAGTGGCAGCATTCCCTCTAACCCTACAACCGTGACACACAAAACAAGGACCATCACAAGGGGACAAGTGCTGCAGAGCAGACACTGCGGTGGGGACAATCGCAGTATTTTTATTCCGTTGTCCCCTGCTTTCAGCACACTTGGATGCTCGGTTCCCGAGTGACCCCGATAGGATTCACCGATGGAGGAGGCAGCCTGTCTCTTCCATCGCTACCTGGACTGAACGGGTATCCAAGAGCAAGTCCTTCCCCAAAAGCCCTTGGAGGAAGCAAAGAGCTCGACAGTGAAGCAGGCAGCCAAATACGTGCTCTTCCTCCGCCTGATGCCCACAAGAGCAACAAACATATTTACTATCACTAGGACAGTGCTTCTTTTCAGGGGAAACATTTTGCACCAGCATTTGTAGAAGAGTCTCATCGAGTGATTAGCATAATCACACCTCTTGGCTTAATTACTTTTTTACTATTATTTATTAGTGATAGGCTTATAAATAGTTTTTAAAGGATCAGCGAGCAATCAATAGATATTAAAGCCAGGACTACTGCGTGTTAAGAGAGATCAATGAGCGATTTCCTAGAGAAGTTATAGAAACTGGTTGTCATTGCACTGACTTCAGCAATTGCTCAGAAAGCTCTTTAAATAAAGACAGAGAAACGCACACATGCACGTGTCTGGTGGTGCAAGATAAACCAGCACCCTGCGAGAAGCTAATGGGAAAAAGTCACCGCACACCCCTACTTTCGGAGGACCTCTCGACTCGCCGGAGAGCAGAGCTCCTCCACATCCTCCCTGTTTGGATCCCTGTGCGCAAGGACGAGCGCTCCACGTTCCTCTGCGTGGATTCACACGAGCACACCAGCTGCTCTAGCGATAGGGCAGGGACCCCCTGCAAATTCAACAGCTCTGCAGAGGAAGACTAAATACCCTCGTGAGCACATTACATCGGTGCTCTTCCCCCCGGGTTTCCAATACTTAAGAGCATCTCCCTGTTTGCGAGCGCTATACCTAACTTTGGTAGCATAAGGTGCAGAGTATTCGGCAGTGAAAATAGAAGAATTACATGCTTGCAAACTGCCATCTGGTCAGGTTACGGAGGGCTACATATTTCAGCCTTGATTGCAAGCATGAGCACAGAGAAAGCCTTTCAAAAGACTCGAGGTTATGGAATAATTTCCTGGCTCATATGAGATAATGAGATTTCGTTCGCGCAGCTCGCTGTAGAGATCCAAAGCAGGCTCGGTGGAACAGACATCTCTGCCGATTTACCTTTCCGGGCCAAGCTGAAAGCATTTCTTCAACACGGAGGAAACCGCACACGCCGCATGGTGCGTCCAGGGCCAAAAAACCTGCTGCAATGGAAAGGCCATGACTTGGTTGGTCCAAAATATTCAAAAAACAGCGGTCTAAAAATCAGCTGTGCTGCAGAATGGGCAAGAGAGTGAAGCAGCAAGCAGGTACAGCAGGACAAATCCAAGAAAACAGGTCTCTGCCTCGAGTTTTTCTGCAAGTTCACTGCAGATCAGATAAGGAAGAGCAGGTGGCCTGCCCAGGAGGCAAAGGATGAAGATACCTTAACGTTCAGTTTTGAACAGTGCATGAAAACTGTCATCAGACGTTAGGAACGACGCCCCTCTTCTCCCTGCCGCGGCTCCATGTCGCCCTCCGCGCGCTCGCTGGTAAATCCCTTTGTCAGGTCAGACCCCGCCGAGCCGCATTTGCAACTCACACGTCTGCGCGAGAGACACAGGGACAAAACACCAACGAGGGAAGGGAAAGACGGTGGCTCTTTTCCCCAGATGGACACGAGCCTCTTGCGACAAGCACCCACTTTCCTGCTGGAACAGATCTTTTAAATACCCCGTGCTGGAAGATGGACAGATATTCCGAGTGCTCAGTAAGCCCTGAAAGCGCAAAACCACAAGGACTAATAAAAGATCTATAAAAAGCTGTTGAAGTTAACGTGAAAATGATAGATTTTGGCATATCCGAGGACAAAGCATTTCGATAGGCAAGTACTATAGGCAAGTACTTATGTACACCTATAGTTCAGCCAAAAAGGCAAGTCCAAGCCCAAACAGTTCCACCTTGTGATAAAAGCAAAGATGTAGAATTAATTGCTTACTGGATGCTCGACTGAGGTGGACAGTTCCGCAAAGTTAACAGCCGCTATTTCATAACAGACAAGGAAATACAAACATATTTGTTCCTAAAGCAAGGCTCTCAAACTAAAGTTAATGCTAACTTTGAAGCAAAATTCTGCTTGAAGGAGTGGCTGTAAAAATGGCATTCTCCTACTCGAAAGATCTATTTCTTGTATGTTTTCTGGGTCACATCTGCTTATTTGAAACATGATTTTTTAGGATTTTTAATCCTGTTAGCCTCCAGATCAAAGACAGCAAATGGAAAGCGAGAGAGACTCCTGAATGGCAGCCACTTAACCCCACTCAAAGCAGAGGGGACGGTCAGGTGTCAGGAAAAGGCCTGGGATTTGGCAGGCAGAACCCTTACGGATGCCGAGGATGCGCAAGAGAGAAAGGAAAAAACTTGGGCGATCAGATTCCAGGTTGCATATGGGAGGCTGGCTGCGGAACAAAATCTCTTTTCCCTGTAAACTGAACATATTTGGTGTGAAAAGCCCTGAAAGACCACACGTTCTTTTATACAGCAACCTTGGAGAGCACAAAGCCACTTATCGTCTCCTAGAGAGACACAAAAAAGCAGGGAAAACAGACTCCCAAGGAGTCACCCTGTCCGAGTCCCCAGGCTGGGGCACCATCAAACTCCTCGCTGTTTGCACAGGGTCAGTCTTTCTTTTTTAATATCTTCATTAGCAGGAAAAGTCAGTGCTTTTCCTTCGTGGGATCCGACTTGGCTCTCGAGAGCAAGCATGACAGGGTTCAGCAATGCTTCAAAACCTGTGAAATAACAACAGTAATCTAAAGTGCATGCCACATTTTTATCATCCGCCAGCTCTCGAGTTCAGTTGGGGTTTCTCTCAGTCTGCTCATTCCTTGCTTGCAAACTCCTAGTTCTTGCAGTTTAATAATTGATCCTGCTCGAAGCCTCTCCCCTGCGTTTCCTGGGGGTTTCTGCGTGCCAGGGGCTTGCAAGTCCAGCAGGTTCCCTGCGGGGCTGGTCCCTCGGCAGCTCCTTGATGGTTTCCAAACACCCATCCCTGGACACGGGGGTTTGGGAGCAGCGGATCCGTCCGGGAAGCGGCACCGCTGCCCTGAAACCCGTGTCACAGCCAGCACCAGCGGGGCTGGTTTGGGAAGCCCAGGGCTGCATTATCCCTTCACAGGATGGGTGGAAGAAACCGGGACGAATAAATACACCAGTGACTCACCCAGGTTATAGGGCTGGACTGGACGCAGTAAAGCAAGGTTTTTGTTCTGAAAAGGAGCTATTTGCGATCCAAAGCTGCATTGGAAAAGGCCTTTTGGAATGGGAGCCAAAAAGCCATGCCAACTAGGAAGGATTTCACATTTTCATGCTTTCATGTCCAAAGGCACAAGGTTTGAACTGAGGTAGCAATGCATTTAAAAAAGCAAATACCATTTCCTTCATTAACTTTAAAGCTCTGGAGAAATCAGGCCTTTTATTTTTAGGATTAAACTAGAAATTATAAAGCACTTTCTGCACGTCCAGTGTACAGTTTGCTAATTCAGCTCTGTATGAATCTCCATCCATTTGCACCCAAATTCTGATTGTATCAAAGGAGGTTTCCTTACTTTACTGGCTCCCATGACTCCCGCTCAAAGCCCCTGTGAATTGATTGTGCAATTGAGGACTCCATCAGATCGACATATCTAACAACAAGTGGAGCAAACAGGTCTTGAAGGTGTTTGTGGAATTTTCCATTGCACAAATTATCTAGAATAGATAAATAAAAGTATAGTAAGAAACTACCGTTACCAAACACCTCTGCAACAAACCACAGCGTGGCACTTCATTACACAGTGAATTTGTCAGCTAGTAGGAAGAAACTTCCAGAACACAACAGGAGCAGGTATCATCAGCAACGTTAACGACAGAGATAGCAGGAGCAGCTTCTTAATTGCAACGAGCAAACAAACAGTGAATCTCATTTTTTTTTTTTCCACATTAGCATCAAACTTATAGGTTACAAATACATTACCACCTCCTGGGATAAAGTGGATATAAGCAATACAGCAGGGCAAACGCTACGGCTTTGGCAAGGAGGAGAATCGTTTCTTCATGTGGTACCTGCTACCACGATGCTGAGGATGAAGCTCTGGCGTCTCTGAGCAGCCTGCAAAGCTCCTGGGGACCCTGGTCTAGCACCTCATTGGGAGCCAAATCCCCAAGCGTTTTGCTGGTACGTGCCCATATGCTTTGGAGAAGACTCCAAAACCTCCAAATTTTGCAAAGCGCTGCTCTTACAGCACACTCTTGCTTTCATTTACTTTAAGGGCTTTCCTCCCCTCCTCTTCTTTTAAAGCAGGGACTGTGTTTTGCTCCATGTTAAGTAACCACAGTACATACATATAAAACAATACACACATTTAACAACAGGGAGTCTAATGTACCTAATTCCCTGCTTCTCAGGCTGTTAATACCAAGAGACTTGAGAAGATGAAGCAAAAATAAAAGTTCAGCTTCTCACCTTGGACAGAGGCATCTCACTTAAAGGATGTCTGTCTGCACCAGAGCATGAATTTTCTTCTAATGGAAATCGAAGCCAAGTGGCTACCAAAAGGCTATTTCCTATAAAGCTCTGGCAATCTCAGCACTCAAAGCAGCAGGAGGAGAAGTATTATCAAAAACCTGAACTGTCCCGTGAAAAGAAACGATCAAAACACAATACATACAGTCGCTACGGAGGGAATCGTTTAGGAGCTGAAAGAGCGGGAAGCTGTCCCACGTGTCGGGGGCTTGCACCTCCAACGCAGCGTCCATATCCACTGCAAACAGGGACAGGAAGGTCTCCGCATGCTCAACCATTAAGTCTGACCACCAAGCAAAGGCCTTTAGGGTTGGTAGAGAAAAACAGCAAAGAAATATGTTAGTCCTCATAAAGCACAGCAAGGAGGCCAGGCCACGTATGTCCCCAGATGCGCATCCCGCAGGAACTACTTTTATTGTAAAGAGAACAGTGCTGTGAGGTATTGGCCTGCACATGCAGTGCTGATCACAGGAATCAGCTCTTTTTACACAACGTTTTCTTGTAGAGGGTCTTTTCGGAGCGCCACTCTAAAGCCACACAGTTATAACATGACAGAAGTTTTATCTGTTCAATTTACAATAAATCACTTTGTCCATCTTTTACCATGCTAAATAGCAGGAATATCAGAGAAATCAGCTACTCGTTATTCTAAAGGATAGAAATTTGGGAGTTTCTTCACTGTGTTTGTGGGTTTTCTGCTGTGTTTTCCAACAGGTTAAATTTTATTTGGATTCATCACTTCTATTTGTCTTGAAAAACCAGAAGTCTAACATTAAAATCTGTCCTAAGTCGCTCACACACTTAGAAGCATTTCAAGCATCACTGGGAAAGGTCACTATAGCACTGTTCATTTTACAGGGTTAGCTCTACACATTCATATAAATACACTAGCGCCTTCGTAATGCTATTTATTAGGAAAACAAATTACAAAGCTCTATTATCAACATGCCAAAGATTTAAAAAAAAAATCTAAATCAAGGCTGCATTTCTAAAGAGGCAGGAAAAAAAAATCTAAACTTGAAAACCAAAAAATATCAGTGAAGTAACTCATTCTCATGCACATGGGTCCTTCGGATTCAGTGCACGGGCTCTCTGAGGTGACATTCACATCGTACACGGCTCAGATGTGAATGCTGCGGACGCATGCATGCGTGTTCAGGAACCACTTCTGGCTGGGAACATGCAATATGAGAAGTGCTGTCGTTAGGACCATGTGCTGGAATATTTTTAAGTGAGAGGGAATTGCTCGGGGACTGCAAGGATCAACGAAACGGCTCTCCAGCACTTTGCAAGAAGGAACCTGCAGCAGAACCACCAGACCTTATAGCTGGGAACGGATAAACTGGGGAACTATCAGTCAGGAAGGGGTATTTTTTGCCTCCTGGAAGGAAGATTTTGGCAGACACAAATAGGCAGGATGGTCTTTAGCTTCCTCAGGGTTCCGCTTTGATTCACGGATGTTTTCTCACTGACACCGAGGGGAAAAGCAGGATGCCAAGAATCCGTTTGGTTGCTCCTGCCCTAGGGAGCTGCAGGGAGCAACTCCAAACCTATTTCCACTCCTTTACTCCCCCAGCTGCAAAACAGGCTGATATTACCACGCTATTACTGCCCTGCATTAAAATATGCAGTGTCCGGAGGGGTTTCTGTTGCAGGAGAGGGGCAGAGCTGTCCTCGCACTGATGGGTTATGTCTGGCTGCTGCTTTTTCCTATTTTTTGCCTACCACACTGTCTCCCTGCCCGTCCGTGCTGCACGGATGGGAGCTACAAAGGGTCGACTACAGGCAAATTTAGGAGGAAGGAGAGGAGGGGAAGCCAAGGAAAATCTTCTGCACCAAATCCCAACATATTCACTTCAGAGTCCTGCAATAAAAACCTGCTTCCATGAAAAAAGGGGGGAAAAAGGCTATTTTTAAAGAAATTAGGAGGAAAAACATGTGATCATTTGCAGAGAAAAAAAGCCCAAACCATCCTCTGTTCTCAGTGAGCAGGACTGTCCTGCAATGGGAGCCACAGCACTGTCCAAAAACCGCTTTCAGGATGGTAACAGCTTATTCATTTACCATCTACTTACCTGCTTTAAACGCAACTTTAAGGAAAAAGGAAGGCTTTTTAGCCAAACACACCTACCACTGTATATTTTACACATGGGTACCCATGTATATATGTATGACTCCAAAGAGTGAAAATACATATATACATATACACATACGTATACATAGAGAGAGAACGCAAGCTTAAAGATACACGAAGGGCAGGTCTGTGGCATTTGTCATCATCCAGCCACCAGGACAGCGGGGCTTGGAGCCACCTGATGAGCGGGATGACAAAATGACAGAGACTTCTTGCTCCCGTGTATTACACAGGCAGGCACACTGCGTCTTCCACATTTTTATCTCTCTGGGCTGTTTTCCTTCTCTGTTATGGGTAAGCCGAACCCAGCTTACTGAATATGGTATTTTTTCTACAGCTTTCCAATGCTTTCCATGCTCTGACTTCTGTTTTCTGGGGTCTCCTTGGCATATCTACTTGGATGCGAATATTAGGGAGAAAGGGGGGAAATTTAAACATGTTGATTTTCAGTAAATAGGTCATACCTGCAACAAGTGATGCAATTGAATTTCCTGCAGAGCGTCCACCTAAGGGGGTCACTTGCAGCTTGAGATTTCTGAGCTCCAGGTGAAGGGATAAAGAATTAAAAATCTCACCTGGAGTAATTAACTTCATAAAGCGGCTACTGTTAACACTGGTAGAAGTTTGGAGTTTGATTATGAAATAAGAGGTGCTCAAAAAATGCACAATGCCACAACACTTCTCATGGCACCGTATGAGAATAATGTGGTGGTTGTGGATAATAAAAATAGTGTGATTAAATCTCTTGTTTCCCTTCGTTTGGGGAATATTCAAGTGTGCAGAGTGCTGGCCAGCTGCCTGGACGCTGAAATGCCACGTACACCCTCAGGCCAGGGATTCCTTTACGTACCGACAGCGCAGGGCCTTCCCAACACAGATGGATTTCACCCTTTCGGGTCACCGTGCAGGAGGGACCGGTGTTTCCCCTATTCATGTTGGCATTAACCTTCTGTCTCCAATCAAAACCTCGTGGCACAAAACACACCGAAGAAGAGCTCTGAATCTTCCCCCTTGCAAGGATCCTATCGGTGCAGCAGAGAGAGCACGACTGGCCCTCTGACCGCTTGCTCCAAAAACCTACTGCTTGGAAAATGACTTGTATTTTAAAAATAAACTTGTATTTTAAAAAAAAGCTCCTCCCACGGTGTTTTCTCATGCACTGGTGACAAATGGAATAAACTATGTGTTATCCCTGGTCAGTTTATCCCAGCTCGGGTGCAAGAGCAGGGCTCTCGCGCATCCTCTTGCTTTTGCAACCCCAAAGTTCACCTCCCTCCTCTCCGCGGATATTCTCTCTCTACATATAAATACTGTATATCCAGTACGAGGCACATACAGACAGAACCAGAGTAAGAACACTGTCATTCTAGCCACTCGGGTGCTACTTACTCCATTTCCACCACAGTCTACTATAGAGATCGGGTGAACGCAAAACAACAGAGGTAACGACAGGCTGAGGAGAGTTTCCAGGCAGGTAGGGTTGTGTTGGGATGTAACTGCAGCGCTCGTCCAAAATACCCCTTGCTGCATGCATGGACCGGGCCACTATGCCACATTTCCCCTCCTGTGTGAGGCCACCAGCTCGGCAAGCAGCCCGCTCCAGGTTGCCGTTACATTCCTAGGTCAGAGTTACGGAAGCAAAGGGGGGAACCCGGGTAAAATCCCGTCAGGAAACATGGCACTGAGAGGGCATGCACGGAATATGACAGGAGGTGACTCCGTTCATTCACTTTAGCCACATACCTCTTTCCCCTGCCAGGATCATCCAAGATTGAATGAACAGTAGAAAAACAGGGAGGAAATTTAAATATGCAGTCAGGCATTAGTTGGGTGTTGTGGATTGCCGTGTATTATAAACCAGTTACATTATGCTGCAACTTTTAAATAGACATTGGCATGATTTTTAGGTGACTCTGAAATTACTTAGCAAAATATAGTGATTATATATATCAATGGGAAGGAAAAGAGAAAATCGTGAATGAGTGTTACCAAACCTACAGTCTTAACCCAAAACTGTTCAGTCTGAACCTCAAAATGATTAAATTTGCAATGCTTATCAAGAAAGCACCAGATTTTACAGAACACAGGGCTCCATCCTGCACATACTTACACCGGGGCACAACTACTTACTTGGGCAGTCCCTACGAGGTGGGAATGTCGGGACCCGTCGGCAGTGGCACTGTTGGCTGCCCGTGGATTCAAGTTCCTGGGATCAAGCCCCACGCTACTCATTTTCTTGTACGTGTTTGACTCAGTGAGACATAGATCATCTTGGCTTTTTAAGGCATGAGTCTAGAGCGCGTTGGCGAGTCCAAAGCAAATTCATGAGGCACTGGAGAACCCAAGGAGCGAGCAACAGGGAGTGATTCAGCCTACCCTCGGCCACCGGCAACTGAGCTATTCCCAGGAAGTCCCGGGAGAAGAGGCCGGCAGCAAAGCAGGGAGTTAAAACAGCAGTTTATCATGTACCACGGGGGCCAAATCACCTGGAGACTAGGTGAACGTCCAGAAAGGGACAAAAATGCCCCAGGTTTCACGGTGCTCTCGCTCACTCTGACTCTCGGCGATGTAATGTGCAAACACAGGATATTTGGGGGAAAATAAGACCTTTCTCAAAAAGCACAGCCTCTCTCTTGCGTGCGCTTGGTGGCAAATCTATTTGGCCAATCTCTTGCTAGCAAGGCACAAAAGGCTGCAGACCGACGTAGACGAAAGAGGAATTTATTTTTCCCTCTAGCCCTCTCTGAATCAAAAAAAAAGGCCGTCTTTCTAAAACTGCCCTCGGCCCCCTTTGCACTTAGCGCTGTTCTTTCAGCATCGCTCCTAGCTTTCCAACGCGGCACCTGTTAGAGGAGAGGTCGGAGATGCGCGAGGCCGCGCGGGCCGGCCCCTCGCCGCTCACCTCGGCGTGGTGCTCCTCGTTCTGCTGCAGCACCTCGATCACCAGCTCGGCCAGGCGGATCGTGTCTTCTAGCTTTTTAGCTGGCGTCACTAACCGGCCTACATTCTCTGGAGTACAAGAACTCGAGTTAAAAGGGAGGCGGGAGGAAAAGCCGGAGGCACAGAAAGTCATTTCAGGGGGTTCGGGAAAAAAAAAAAATAAAATCCCATAATGTTCTACAGCTTTAAAGATCTTTTCATGCATATGTTAAATGCTTATGTAATTAGTACGGAGCAAACCAGAAAGCCACGTTCGTTATATTACTATGAAAATGCAGTGCTCCAGCTCGGGATTTCAAAATACTGTCTTTTTTTTTTTTTTTTTTTTGTTCTGGTTAATGCTTTTTCTGCTGATACGGGTACACTTTATTAGTTCAAATAAGAACATTGCATTCCTTAAAGACAGCATCTGGCTAGTAATATATGAACAATATGTATCCTGCAGTGTAGACGGTGCTACTAGAGAAATCACGTCGGTATCATTTTTAAATGCTTTTTTTAAAAGATCAATTGAAACAAATCTGTACATTTAATAGATTATCAAGCTTGAGAAATTTAAATGTGACCCACTACTGAAAACCAAAATTGCAGGTCTGATTTGCTCCAGGATTTAACTCCACAGAGGTCAAGGAGTTACACATGCTGGAAGGAGTGGAAAGTGGTAGATTCCCACTAAGTGTTCATAGGCAAGATTTTTATGGGAAAACAGATGCAACTTTACAGTAAAAACCCCGCAAACAAACCCGGGAGTTTAAATCCTGGAGTTTAGTGTTCAGTTACATTCAGCTATTTTGCAGCATTTCTTTTTTGCACAAATAAATCAGATTCTTGCAGGTAGTATCTCACAGATAACGTATGCAGCACCCGAGGTGCTAACGATCTGGCTCATTTGGGGCATTTTAATAGAAATCATAAAGAAAATACTACACAGAGTCACACTGCCATTGAACGACGACTGCCACGGAGCTGATAAATGCAGCCCCATAAAATGTGCATGTGTTTTAAGTTCCTTCACTGGCAGGACATTTAACCTGTGATCTCCAGCACAGCACAGGGGGGCCTGGGCTGAAATGCAGGGCGATTTGCACCCCTGCAAGTGGTAAAAAAAAGGAAAAGCCAAATTGTTCCAAACTGCCCTCCGAGGGCACCTGCGCTGCTTTTTGGAGGAGCTGGGCAACCCAGCAGCTGAAACCAGGGCTTGCAGGTGCTCTGCTCCCCTGATAATCCCAGCCAAGCGCTGTACAAATGAGCTGTGGATTTCTGCTGATTTACACTATAAGCAGGAGCCTGGGGGGTTATTTTCCTTTTTTATCTTAAATTTATTTTTTACACCACTGGAAACAAACAAAAAACAAAAGTCTAGGTTCTCCCTAATATGTCTTATTGGACAAACATGCTGGCTCATTTCTCACTCTTTCTCCCATGGAAGCCAGCACCTCCCTGACTACAAGGAGGAAAAATTATTTTTTTTTTTTTTTTTTCTTTTTTTTTTTTTGCAGAAAAAGTCCTAACAAGTGTCCCTTTGCCCACTCTGGTGTTCCTGCACCTCCGGAGTCACGGGGAAGCTCCGCCGCTGATCAGAGCAGCATCAGGCCCATTCTCATTTGCAACACTGATCTGCTCTCAAATACAACTAAAAGACAAAAGTGTTAATAAGAACAACTGCTCGGAGATGCTGTCTTTAAAGAAAATATTGATGCTTATACAACTTTGGCAGCCAGCAGATGTCAATCTTAATTTTTTGCTTCTTATTTTAAATATTTCCCTGGTTAAGTTACTATACATCAGAATATTCTGCTAAGATAGCTGGAGCACTGACAGTTACATGAAACGTATACGATATACTTATCAAACATTTCATCCAACATCATGTAAAGCTCATACATATTTATAGTTTTCATGCAAAATGTTATGCAACAACAATGTTATTTTGTGCTGACGTTGATATTTGAAAATGTTGCATATGTCAGACATTGCTAGACAAAAAAATGGACATTTTGAAATAAACGCTACCTCTAAATGTCTAAAAACCTACCACATCATGCTGAGGATTTGGTATCAAGCTGCACAGGAGAGCTACGTTTCTAATGCTAAACTAAACAAGCAAGTGCTAGGCTAGAAAACCACTGCAATAAAGGAAGGAAGACTATTACAGTACTTGGCGTCTGTTTGGCCATGCCTTTGAGCATATGATTTATCATGTTAGTCTGCGTTTGAGGAGACGACGGTGGCCCGGCCGGGGGCTTGGGCTTGGGCGGACGGGCTGCTTGTGCATGACGGAGAGAGGCGCCAAAAAGTAAAGAGACAAATGACTTCATAAACAGTGACAAAAGGATGGAAACTTCGAAAGAAACATAAGCAGGAATGATCAAATACACAGGGAGTAAGCTGCTGGGTTTTGCTTCTCGGTACGTTAAGTATCACACAGTGATGACACAATCTGACAACGAATATTACAGGAGTCAGCAGGTTCTAATGTGCTACGTTGCTGTGCAATCAGAAAGCTAAAAATCCAACGTGAATATGACTGCATTTCCTGCAGCCAGGAGAGACAACGGAATTCGGGTAATTTAGTTAAAACTCTGGAATTCAGCAGAGGTGCACTAGGAGCGACCACCTAGAGCCAGCACCCCGGTGCCTAGGTACAGCTAGCACTAGAATAATGAGCCACAGGAATTAATTGCTTTGCAAATATCAGTTACACATTTTAGAATTAAACGTCACTGTTGGTTAAAGGGAGCTATAAAATATTCTTGTGCAATTTAAACATGTAAAAAAATCTGTCACTTAAAAATGTGTGGTTCCTGATCGTTTCCAGCTCATTTAATTATTTTCAACTTGGAATTCTAGTGGCTTTTATATTCTGGGTTGAATCATATATAAAAACTTGCCAGCTCTATCAAATATGTTACTTGCTATTCCAAATGCTAGAATACTGCAATCAGGACTTGACCCATCTGTCATATAGTTTACAGTATCAGCATAAGAAAAATTCAAAGAAAATAGCCTTTCGTTTTACATACACTCAGAGATAAATTATATACTGTGAATACATTAACACAATAGTTTCTATTACATTTAATAACAGTTTTTGGTAGCATTGTAACTATTTTTAATAATACCATTTGCAAGGAATCTGGCATATTTATCTGGACATTCTATTGCCAAAAGTCCTTGCCATTTTGCTTGCATTTTCCAGCGGGAAAAAAAAGGAAATTGGTTGGCTTGCACAAAGTAGATTTCTGATTGCTTTTTAATTCTCACAGAATTAGAACAATTATCAGAGTGTAATGAGGAATATTCGAGTAAACCATTAGTTAAAGGTTGTGGGTTAGGTCTGTTCCCTCTCTCCATACATGTAGGTAGATATACATACATAAACACACACGCAGTGCTCGCATGCACACACATACACACACTTTTAGCCTCTTAGGCTGCGTAGTCAATAAATACAGATCTTTACACTTGCTTTTTGTTTTGTTTTTCCGGGAACAGGAAAAGCAAAGCAATTTGTTCACCTCTAGAGTCACCCTGTTCCCTATATATCAAGGGTGGCTCTTCCCCTCGAACCAAACCTCTCAGCCTCAAGGGATAAAAATAACTGCTTTTTTGGGCAAAGGCCTAATGAATTTCAGTCTAATTTAAACCATAAAGAAGAATTCAACTTGGCTACTGACTGGTGCCTCCTGGGCTCAAGGCGGGCATCTACGAGCAGTATTTCCCCGCCTGGTGCCCCTGGTTCACCCTCAAACGCGTCCCCAGCCTCCGCTTCGCCAACAGCTTCTCACTCTGTGCCTGATCAAACGCTTGTAGAAACCTGAGTCACTGGGCAAATAAAATTTCGGAGGGTTCTGCCTGCAAAATGCTTCAGCCAGCCATGACTAGCACATACATCATGCTAAATCTATGCTTCTCTGGGTACATTTATTGCTTCAAATTCACTGTGCGCAGTGAATTACAGATCTGAAGCCTTTTCAAAGCAGGTATCTCCGTCTGCATCTTGATTCATGCTAAGTGGACTACTACACATCAGCATCAGTGGGAATTAAGCCTGCGACTTTTCATATTTTGTGAACTTGTGAACTTTTAATATGTTTTAAAAGCACCGTCCTCGACTCGGTGATTTCTTTGTAGTAATTAAAGATCTCCGAGCGCTGCCAAAGGGCGCGCGAGCGCTTTCTGCGCGTTCATCTGCGAGCCAATCGTGGCAACGTTAAAAAAAGCCGCTGTTCTTAACGCTAGAGAAAGTCTCCAAAGTAAGCACAATTTGTAGAACTGCTTTTCCAGCTCACAGAGACTCCAATGCAGCTCTCGAACCTGCAGAGCAGGCTCTATTCCTCATCAATCAGCCTGGAGAAACATTTTTACATCTCTGAGCTGCATCTCAGCCTTCGGGCAGCATGTTGCTCTGAAGTTGGTACGAGACTTGTAGGAAGATAACACTGCAACGCAGAGCATCGTGATTTCTGAAACTCCTGCAATAACTTTGACATTGTTTTAAATAGTGCCTTTTAAAGGGCAAGAGGAAATCTGGAAAGCTGCATGACCGTTGCTTTGTTAAGCAGCTGAATACTGCTTTGAGGAAGGAAAACAGCTCAAGCAGCAATTCAGCAAGCACAAAAATACAGGTTGCATTTAAGTCTGAGCTACGGTGTGTAATCTATTAATGACTTCAGTCTCCATTCCTGCCTACAAGGACTGAAGTTTTTGTACATTTTGCATCCGTATTTATTTGGGCAACATCATTTAATTTTCTTCTAAGCTTTATCAGGAATACTGGAAGTGGCATCAGCCGGGCTGATACATCGCACTGAACCTCTTCTTGTCCCTGACTAGATTAATAAACAGTTTCCATCGCTGATCCTTAAATGCGCTGGCTAAAAACCACAGATTTGTGCAGGCGGCTTCCCAGGCAGAGATCCAGGACCAGGGACAGCGCGTGAGGCCAAGGTTGCCCAGCCACCGCGCCGGCACTGCCGAAGCCTATCCCTACCCTGGTGCTTCCCTGGATGGTGGAGCGGGATTGGGGGGAAAAGCAGAAATGCAGCTTTTGGGTAGCTCAGGAAGAGCTGGTTTCGCTTGGTGACAGAGTAAAAAGTCTTTCGTGGGTCAGGGACCTCTCAAGCTCTCCTCCCCTTACCGAAGCACCATCCGCGATGGTGGTTCCAAGCACCGCGGCTGATCGCTGCCTCTCCTAACTTCCAATCTCCGTGAATTAACTCCGAAGCACCACAGGGAGCCCAAAGCAAGGCGCCACGCAAGGAATATTCCGTCTAAGAGTTAAAAACTGCCGTATCCTAAACACAACCCATTGCCAAAGTGACAGCTACAGGCTTGGCTCCCATCTCCTCCAAAGCTGCCTCTGCCCAGCGCCAGCAGCGTGGAATGGCACTAGCGTAAATGAGAACGAGATCCCTTAATGCTGCAGCACGTGAACCCTGTGCAGTGGGTTTCACGAGCCCTTTACCTACAGGATGGAGAAATTATCTTTTCTAAAGAAATAATGGATCCCCAACTTACATAGATAAGCAGACAGACCCTTAATAAATGGTTGCATTTGCTAATCTAAGTGTTAGTAGTTTTGTTCAATTAATAATTAAAACAGATTATTAATATTTAATTGTTTTAGCTACATGTTCTGTTTAACTTTTTATTTTTAAATATTTTTAAAGTAAGGCAAGGGAATACATGCTCTGCAGGACAGGGGAAACTGTAGAGTGATACTGTAGTTTAAGATAAGTTGTTTTTGGTATCTCTTGTCTGTAGTTAAATAAATAAAAATCAGGGCAAAATTCACTAGCTTTTGATTCCACTTAAGATGAAGAATTGATTTCGAGTTCAGTCCTGCTGACCTTGCCTCAAAATTTTCCCACTAAAGAGGGTACAAAACAGGTAAGCTGGGACTCACCATGTCCTTTCTCTGGCTTTGAGTACCGAGAAGAAGCATTTTTTTTTTAATGATTGGGGCTACAGAAATGTCCTTCTGAATTTCTGAAACAAGCGGTTAGCCTTTGCCAGAAGGTTGATGCTCAAGGTCCTCACTGTAAAGCCCAAGAGCTTGTGCTCACACAAAGTCCAGCATCATTACGGCAATAGCTGCACCTCTACTTGTTATCTTTGCAACGGGTTTATTTGCACCTCCCAGAGTTATAGGGGAAATTAATCATAGTTTTCTGAATACTGCTTGCTGTTCTAATTTGGTATCAGACAGTATCATTAGGTCCTGGGCCAAATTTTGCCCCAGCATCTCATGAGGACGATGCCACCGCTGCAGAGACCAGCAGAAGCCAGGGCACATGTTGGCTCAACTTCCCAGTCTGTTCCTTGATTTCCCTTTGCAGCAGAGATCAAACCGACCCTTCTTCCACAAAACATAACACTCTACTCACAGAAAGAAATGAACAGTTCAGGTTCCAAAGACTGTGGGACTACGGACTCTGGTACGAAACAGAAACGAGACCAGGGGCCTACGGAACTACGGAATCACTTCTGAAGAGACGGGCACTTCGGGAGCTTGGGTCCAACAGCGTCCTTGCCCCCTTACACGTCACCACAGGTCATAAACAAGAGACAAACACGACTTCCGTCTGACCGTATCATTTGTTACACATTAACAAAAATAATCGAAAATAATAAAAACTAAAAGACCAGTCCTCCCATTAGGGCATCAAACAGAAGATATGAAAAACAAAAATGAACGTTACTTTAGTTATAAATGTGCTTGTTGGGTGTGTTCAACTAGTGGCCAAATCATCAACATTTCTGCACCAAACGGGAGCTGCAGTTCTTTTGGAAAATGATAATCTTGCCCTTTAAGACCAGATTCTCCATTTGAACCGTCTCCTAAGAAGGTCATGTGGTTACTACGAGGTATTTCTAATCTACACTCTACTCTAAGGCAGGAGGAAAAAGAAATTATGTATGTTGAGACAGCACAAATTAACTCCTTAAGTATTAATGCATCTCCATTTTCAGTCTGAAGGAGTACATATCTTAAGGAGCTATGAAAAAGAAACAAAATAAATATAACTCAACAGTCCTAGCAATTTATAATGCATATACAATTGTTCACCTGCATCCTTTTGATTCTCTATATGAAAGAGAGAAAGCAACAAGGAGAGAAAAGAGAGAAACAAGAACAGATAGGCAGGATTAATGAGCAAGCGGACCGCACAGCCCCCCAGTTATGTGTGATATATGACATTTGAAAAGAAGAAAAGTTGCCCAGTCTTGCCCCCCACCCAGAAGCATGGTATTACCAAAAGAAGCTCCTTTCACGGAGGTGAAAGCAAGTGCTGCACAAACAGGAAATTAGAGTCCGCAAGCTCTGGGAACATACAAGGATGCTCCGAAGGACAGTGGCGCTCGTATGTCCGCCCAGAGCTCGGTGCAAGAGAGTAAGTAAAATCAGTCTAGGAAGAGAACAAGTAAAGTACTTCTGCTTGAGAGTAACAGACAGGAGACACGCGAGATCTGATGTACAGAGAAAGGACAGCCTTATAGGATCTTATACACAGGGTCGGTTCAAGATCTTATACGCAGGAAAAGGGACGGCTTTTTCCCCATGTCCTTTATCTGACCTCTAGCTCATCTCTCCCCGACGTAGCTGCTGCCTTTGGATTGTGTACCAGTGACAAGCACTTTACAAATTGGGGTTACACAGAAGCAAAGTAAAAATGCATTCAGGTCACGGACATAAAGAGGAACGGAAAAAACTCACAGACAATCTGAGTTCATCACAAACAAATGGCTTAATCGTCTGACCTGGTTCAGGCTGATAAAAAGTGACTGGACTTCTCACACTGGGTTTCACAGACAGAAGCAACAGACAAGCCAATGCTAAAAGACTTGAAGCAAGGAGAGTGAGTTGGTTTGGATCTGGAGTTTCTCGAGGTAATGAGAACAGAAAGAGTGAGGACAGCATGGAGAGGAGGGTGGTAGGTACTCACGAATGGTTAAATCCATCACTTGAGAGGCCAAGCAGAAGACAGGATGCTCATACATTTCTCTCTTTTTCCCTATAAAAGAGGATTTGGGCATGCAAGAGGCTTAGGTCAGAGGTAAAGAGGTTATAGGTTATAGGTCAGAGGAAAACTTTGTATTAGGTTAAGAGGAAAATAGCTGCAGAGTATTTTGGGATACACACAGGATAAAAGGAGGAAAAAAAATAAAAAAGGAGGTTTAAAATTGGAGGTCTACTGGATTAACCATTCAGCATGCCCATGAGTCACAAGAGAGGTTGTGACCATGATTCTAGAGGTCTTATTCTGTTTGCAAGAATATAATGATCAAAACATCATGAATAGAGGGGAAATAGACTTCTATTGGTTTAAGGCTCCAAGATACTAAGGATTTCAGCCTTCAGTATCTAAGGCTTTCACAGGTATTTCTTCATAAACATAGCCTCAAAAGCACTGCTGCCACTCATTTTTTTCACAGCTCTGACAAGACTCGCTTAAAACATGTGGATATTTAAACGTCAGCTTTTAAAGCAAAATTTCACAATCATCTACTGCATACGGAGATGCACCTTGACGAGGCAAATTTGTTACTCGCTCTTCTAAGCAACTATTTTAAGACGTAGTGGACTATGCTCATGAGAGAAAACCTGATGCATGCAGCTGGCGGATGTCGGGTTGTTGGAAGGAACAACCCCAGCATGCTTCGACATTGGTGTTACAACCACTTTTACAGAGACAGGGTTCAAAAGTGGCTGTGGCCAATCACGGGTAAAGGAGGAGAAAAGCAGAAGAGAGCAGATAGTGTGGAATGAACTATTTCTCTGAAAAGGTAGCTGGGAAAAAAAAAAAATAAAGTTTGTTGCTTCAAAGTATTCCCAGACCTAAAAGTCACAGTGCAAAAAAGAGGGCAGATAATTAACACAACCAAGAAGAATTGAGGCACAAAAGGAAAAGTACACACTAACTGTGCTACTTTGGAAATGAATGCATTTTTACTTACAGATCATAAAGTTTGTTTTTGCAAAGATTTATCTGAAAGAAGAGAGCAAATCTTACCAAGGAGTTAGTGATATTTACACAGAGAACCTAGGGGAGCCAGCACTGGGTAGAAGCATCCATCAACAGAAAAGCTGCTTTTGATTCTCAGTCCTTCTCCATCCTTGTCAAGTATATTTAAACATTGCATTTTACAGAATACACCAATTAAAATATCCTGTGAAGTTGAGTGCTTCGATAAATTGCCTGATAATACAGCACTTATGAAACCTTCGTTCCTTCTCTATTTTTGTCACTCATTACCAAGTCAAGAGTTGATAAACATCCTTTTAGTGCCCAATTCTTAAGTGTTTCTCACTGGATGCATAACAATGAATTCATTACCACTGGTACACAATTTGCATCGTTAGACAGAAAAAAAAAAAAGGAAAAAGAGAGGACATGTCATGTACATAACCTGGACAATTTGCCATATAACAACCCAATTTTTCATGTAAACAAGAACTAGGAGCAAATCGGAGGGGATTTTTTGTCTCCTTTCCACATTGTCCTAGAGACACACAACGATCATCTGAGCTGTGGGAAAGCTCATATCACACATGACAGAAACCCAGAGTCTAGAGCAGAACATACCAGTCGTTTGGAACATAGAGGTTTAAGCAATTGCAAACACGGACAGAGCTGGGCCGGAGTCTCACCCAGGGCACAGCAGCCAACAAGGTAGCAATGTAACTGATTACCATGGAAAGAACTACTGCATCGTAGAGCTTCACTAACACATATCCCGCAGCAAGCTTTAAAATGTCTTTTTTGATGGCTACATGTGTCTCTGGTCACTGGTTATTATTCTCCCATAACTTAAAAGGTCAATAATATCAGCCCTGCTGGATTTAGAGTGACAAGAAAGAAATCTGAGGCTAGTACAGGGCTGACTGATCAATGACTGCTATGCAAAGTGCAGAGGCAATGAAATACCTCCTCCCCACCCGCCAAAAAAAGACATTTTAAACTGGCTACAAATGATTAAGCAGAGATTAAACATTTTTTTTCAGCTTCTTATTATTTGTTTGCTTCCTGAGCTCCACTGTCACAAGCAATTAGTTGCACTCTACTTTCAGCTGCAAAGATGACATCCCAAGTATTTCTCAATTTGTTTTTTAAAACCACAACATGAGTCTAAACACTACACCACTGGCCAAATGCACTAACAATCAAAAAAGAAAAAGAACAGAAAAGTTACAGTTCCTTTTAACTGTTTCCTCCCTCCTTTTCTGAAAAGGAAACATTTTGCATAGCTGCCATTCTCCACTGCTGCAAAAGCTACCACCACAAAAACGATTCACAGCCACCTCAGTTTTATCGACAAGCGAATACAGAGCAAATGAGCTTCTTTTAAATAGCTCCAAGCCATTGTTGCCACCTAGAAATATAACAAAAAAATAAAGTAATTTCACAAAGAAATAGCCTTACCTTCAATTTTGGCATACTCTGAGAGTCGAGTATAATTGACTAGAGCTGCTTGCTCCAAGCATTTACGGATGACTGTTTTTACTTCCTCTTGAGGGACTGGAGTAACTATGTCTTTCATCAGGACCTTGACATAAGAAAATCTGATTTGTTGTGGCATGAGGCACACACAACTCTTTTTTTTCCTCCGTGCCCAGCGCCTACACGCACTGCAGCACTCGCGCTGCCTGGCTCGTGGGATGTGTGTGATCCGTAGGATCCGCGGCAAGGTCACCTCGGCCAGCCTCATACACAGGGAGACCCTCGCGGCAGCTCTACCCTTCCCAGAGACACGTCCACGAAGCGCTCCATCACTTCCAGGTTCTTTGGGAATGCCATGGAGTTCCACCCCAAATAGCCTGGGCCAGTGCTGTGGCCTTTCCAGCCTCTGCTTATGCTCTGCATCTCATCTGGGATTGCATTTACTGCTGGGGAGTGGAGAGGAGAGGCTGGATGCAGGGATGGGGGATTCCTGCACATCCTTGGGATGCCCTGGGATACCCCATATGCTGCAGAGCAGCTTCCCTGCGTGCTGGGCACTGTGACTATGACTGACCACACAGGCCTCCAAGCTGAAGCAGGGGACATCGAGGGGCATACCTAAGCCAGCCTTCAATATCATCAATAATTTGAGGTGCCCTACACAGCAATAACAGTCACTTCAGCTTTTCCCAATGGAAAGGTACACAAACACAGCTGTTTTAGGTAGCTTTTGTTAAGCTTACCCTTTCCAGGAGTGATAAAGTAGCTTTCAATGCACCTTCCGGACGGCCGAATGGAAAGCAGTACCTAGAAAAACCACATCACGTTAAGATCACACCAGGAGCACATGGATAAGCCTAGCTAAATCCTTTGTAGTGGTATAAAGATGCTTTCCTAGCTATGCCCAATCAATACTTTATTATAGATGCTGTGAATTAGCATTCTAAAGTGTAATTGTCAGAACGGGTTTTGATGAGATGAACAGAAAACTGGAATAACAGGTGGCTACTTGTAGCAGCTTGTTAAAGCCGGGTGTCACCTGGAGTTTTTTAGTGGAATACTCCGCCTCGCCAAGGACAGCAGCAGTCACTTCCAGCCAGCAGCTCGCCAGGTTGTAAATAGCCGGCCGGACCAGCCACTGTCACGGCAAGTGACAGCTACAGGGGGCTCTGGCGCGGAGGCTGCGTGTGAACACACGTCACCAGCGAGCGCGCACGCGGGTGTCACCGCTCTGCGCCCGAGTGCACATCACCAGGCTGCGTGCAGATGCACATCGCTGCTCTGCGTGCAAATAAATGCACATCCCGGGTCTGCATGCAAAAATGCACGGCCAGCACAGGACCTGGCTGGTGTGCTGGGGGCAATCCAGCACTTACTGGGGGGCAGTACTCATCATTCCTACAATTATGACATCCCTGCCTGTTTTTACACTAGGACGAAGTGAAAATGGGCAATAACGAAGAGAAATAAGAGGACATGAGGGGTTTTTTTTTTGGTGAAATGGAAAAAAATTCACAGCATTGCCTATGTCAGCAAGCCGGTTTGAAATACCCTTTAAAGGTTATATATTTAGAATCACTCTCCAGCTACAAACATGTTACAGTGCAAGCTTCGCTGCCCTGCTCGGGTCTGTGCGTGTCACTTTTGCAGAGCTCCCATATGCATTCGAAATCTGCCGTTTGCCTTCGCTGCTCACGGCAGGGAGCCGGGAGGAAACCGGTCCCCTCTCGCTCAGGCTGGGATTGCTGCCTTTACCTAAAATGCGTGATCTGATTCTCCAGCAGCAAGCGCAGCCGCTCCTTGATCTCCTCGAAGCGCTCCTTCTCGTCCACGGTCACGGTTCCTATTCCATCGGGCCTGGGGGAGAAATGCCAGGAATGATTCAGAGCTCAGCGCCTGACCCGGCAAAGCACCCGCACGGCGAACACGATACCGCAGCTTGGGAAATGCATCACCCCGTGCTACACCCAGGGGACAGTATGCGGCACGCTGAGCGGTCACCGTATCAAAAATCCCGAGTGGAAAAGTGATCATCCCCCTTTGAACAGGGGGATGGCAGGGAATATAGCGCTAGCTTTCACTGTGGGATCAGGCCCAGGGCTGGCTACGTATATACTTAATTTCTGCAGAAAAAAAAGTCAGCTGCTAATTTCCCCCTTGATTCACAGCATGGAAGAACACGAGCAATAAGTTTGTAGAGAAGCACATACAAAATGCGGTGCTGAACTGAACCACCTCCTTGGAATAACCTCCAAACACGAGCCCTCCTCAATGCCCTCTGCAGCGATGCGCTGAGATGCATCTGGTACTGCAAAATGCAGCGTCTAGTGACCCCAGTTTGCAGGAATTAGCGGACGGACACGTTTCCCAAAGAGCTCCAAGGAGCCCCTTGTACCTGCTGAGCGCACCGGGCTGCACTGCGGCACACGCTGCACCCCGGGGACCCCTTCCACCGCGCTCAGCGGAGCCGGGCGAGTGCCCATCCCCGTCCCCCGCTCTGCTTCCACACTCAGAATCCCCCCTTCATCCCCAAAACGACGCCGGGAGCAGCTAATCCAGCCGCGCGGACAGCCAGGAGCACCGCTTCCTAGCGCGGAGCGGCACAGCACGCGGATTTGGGCATTACCGGGCGACTCGGCCGGCACAGCCGCTCTGTAGGTAACGCAAAGACGTCTTCAAATCGAACAAATGCTCTGACTTAAAGGCCTCCTCCAGCGCGCGGCTTAAGCTGCGCAAATCCTCCGAACTAGACTGGTTTGGCTATACAAAGGACTTGGCAAGGGATTACAAAGCTCCTAATGAACCTCCTGTCAGGGGTTAATTGGTTGGCTTTATTTTCCTCTTAAAGAATCAAAGGCCCTAAACGTAAAAAAAAAAATACCTATAAAAATTAAAATCGATAAAATCTGTACGATCGCTTCTCCTTGACTCTGTGCTTAGTAAGCTCTTATTATCATAAATATGATCTCTTATGTGCCAGTGCAGGTGAACAAAGCAATAAAACTTCTCAGCAAACCTTACAGGATATTCACGGTATGTTTTTAAATCTAAATATGCATTAAATAAAACTTATAGCACGGACAGAGAAAAACACTTGAATATCAGAGGATATTTTTAAATTTAATCAGCATTTCATCAGATATTTGTGCTTGATTATTTGCCAAATTCAGTGCATTAAGGAGAAAAAAAAGGAAAAGATTTAGGCTGAAACTTGAATAAAATGTCTCAGCTGGGGAACGTGTTTTATAAACACTTTTGAAAGTATGGATCTGGTCTCATTAGTACCTAATTAGGACTAGTTATTTTGAAGAAATGAGCAAGCCACAAGGGAAAAAAAATAAGATATTGAGCAAGAAACTAATGTCTGAACATACTTAATATATCTCCACTGCAAAATTCCACAAAATACTTAATGCTTAGGGAGGATTTCTTCATGCCATTTGCTGTGCTGGTTTGTTCAGCAGAAGAGCTGGCAATTCGAGCCAGACCGCACTTTGTGCTGCAGATTCAGGGCAGGGTTGAAGTCCTCATTTGACTTTTGGCACCGGGTCCCCCTCCGTACCCAGCACAGCTCACAGAGTGTCATTAGGTTAATTGTACCCGTGCTGACAAATGATGGCGCAAAAGCTGCCCGCGCCGGCAGCGATTGCTGGGGGACTGGAAATGGTCTGCAAGTTGTGTTGCCCTTTGCTGGGTCAGTAACCTCCGAGCACGGTGAGATTTACCGACAGCAAAACTCGGAGGGATGGACATGGGGTCTAAGGGAGGTCTTCTCTTCTCAAGGACGGTCATTGTCCAAAGAAGAGCTGCTTTTAAATATAATTGTCAGCTTTTAAGAAAATAAGTGGTTTAATTGAGAGCAGAGTGCAACCCGTGCCAGCTCCAGATTCGGGAGTCCGGACAACTCACTGCTGATGTTGGTGAAAGCAACATCCCTGGTGGCTGGTATCTCGTAGCTACAGTTGGTTCTGTTTGCTCCGACCTTAATTTTTCACGGCATTCGCTCCAGTTTTTGGAAGCTGGTATTTAGGCACCTAAGAACAGAAGCTGGAATGCCCTGGCACAAGGGCACCTTTCACTGCGGGGCAAGTTAAAAATGCAGAGCTCTGAAAGCAGAAATATTCCAGAGCTGAACTATGAACATGAGGAATTTGGGGGGTTTGGAGGTCCTCAGCGAACCTGTGTCCCAAAAAACTCTCGTTTAAGCTACAACACCCCAAAACGCCTTGCACAGCGACACCACCCCAAGCACCGCGGGGCCCTACGTCCACCCCGCGCGTTGCCCGGGGTCACATCCCGCTCTCTGCATCTTCCCGGCTCCTTCGGGAGCCGGAGGACGCCCGAGCCGGCTGCTCCGTCGCGCTGCCGCCGAGGCCCGCGGTGCAAAGCCCCGTCCGCGCTCACGGATCGTGTTCCTCCCAACTCCAGACAATCTCCAGGTCAGCTGGAGCCATTTTCGGAGCGGCGCGGATGTCTGGAAGCGCCTGCCAAGCGAGAGCCATCACCGCGGCAAGGACTTCCTTTCTCAAGCAGCTGTGGACTATATTACATGTGACATGACGAACATCTCTCGAATCTACCTTTCAAATTTTCGGCAAACCATTTTCTCACTGTCCTTCACAAAGTTGACATTTTCGGCAGCATGATAGGAAAGATGTCATGTCGGCTGCTTTTCAAGTTGTTGTCACAGTGGTTAGCACCAGTTCTGTCATCTTCACTTTCCTCACAATCCCCCATCTTGAGCCATGTCACAAATAATAATACTTCCGCTGTTTTTGTCAAATTTCAAATACTATAACCCAGCTGCACATCTTCGGATTTACTAGTTATGTTAATCTTTGTTGCTCATCTTCCCAGAAGCTGAAGCATTAGGAACTCATTAATTAGTGACAAATGCAGGATATACATAGAACTAGAAAAACACCACCAAAAGCCTTGCACTTAATTTATTAGCTCGATAATTTTGAAACCTAATTAAGCATTCAAGTCAAATAGACTTTGAAAATGTAATCTTTTTGAGGGAACATATTTATTTTCCCTTTTGCAAGAACACAAAGGGTATATAGCTTAGCAGTGCTATAATTTAAGAATCACTTCTGTGCTCTAGACAATTCCAGTACATGGCTGACACTTCTGTAAAAATCTGCAAGAAAACTTCAAGCCTCACCAGCTCTTTTGATACTTGGAGGCATTTTTTTTCACCAAAGATATCTATCCAACTCAACTCTCATGCTTGATGTTTTATCTTACGGGTAGAATCACAGGCTGCTCCTTCAGGAGCATTTCTGCAGCAAGAAAGCAAGTAAAATGCAACCGTAGAAATGAATTTCTTACGTACGCAGAACCATAACCTTGTAACAGCAGCGATGACAAATGAAAAAAGAGCAAAATGGTGAAAAATTTCTGTATGCGTATTGCACATATAGAAGCACAAAGCACAAAATGGGCTTGTGTCTATGGATATAGGTCATCAAACAACATCCGCATCTCCACCTGAGTGGAGACACCTTCTCATCTGGTGCTCTAGAGCTCTCCTTGGGGTGTAGGTGTAAGCTATGGGTACAGAAGGAAGCAGAAGGTGAAAAGGGCAAGAAAAGAAACAGATAATTTTTGTTTATAGGAAAGCAAAAATCCCTCCTCCTGCTGCACATTCACTATGCCTCCTCTCAGCTTGCAGATTCCCAGTGTAAATATCTCATGTGAAAAGTTTTAAATGCTGTTTTCTAATCCCTCTCTGGTTTTTAGGTTTTAAGCCTAGAGGTTTTATGTTCTAAGCAACAGCATCAACAAAGCAGGTGGTGATATTAAAAAAAGGTTGCAATTTAAAAAGCCAAAATGATAGTCCTTGTTTAGCTTAGATGGTTTGTACAAATTCCAGGCTTAATTATAAATTATAATTAGGACCTGTGATCCTAAGGCCACTGCTTTATTCTACAAGTCCTGCCTCCCCCCATGCCCTTTTCTAATTATACCCAGTGCCCCCAGGGCTACTTATGCTGCTAAAACAAATATATCAAAATGATTTTTAACAAAGACTAATATATGAAGCAATAGCCTGCATTTGTATGCAATTATAAATATACAGTATAGCTCCAGTGGGTTAATCTCTTTGACATAAGCCTGTATGAAATACCCGAACGGCTTAGAAATGAAAAGACGTATCATCTTTTACACCTTTTATGCCTAACCTGTCTACGCAATTTTACTCGGGGAAAAAACATTGCTTATACGTAGCAAATGGATCTTTGCACGCACTGGGAGCCCTGGCATGCAGAGCCAAACAAAAAGAATAATAATCAAGAATGTCAAGAAATGATGCAAATAATTTGATTTATAAGTAACAAGTCCGATATAAAACACGTGCTGCCTCCAGCTCCCCTGCCAGGTGCAGACGTACGAGGCAGGCAGTGAACAGGGAGGATGAGTGGCAATTTCCATGGGGCTGCCCCTCTGCTGCCGATAAACCTGCCCTGCGGATCCCACCTGTCTGCACGGTCCGGAGCAGCGCTCCCAGCAAACGCTCCGTGTGGATCCCACCTGTTTGCACGGTCCGGAGCAGCGCTCCCAGCAAACGCTCCGTGTGGATCCCACCTGTTTGCACAGTCCGGAGCAGCGCTCCCAGCAAACGCTCCGTGTGGATCCCACCTGTCTGCACGGTCCGGAGCAGCGCTCCCAGCAAATGCTCCGCGTGGAGCCGCCTCACGGCTCGTTGCTTCCCAGCGGCATCTCCGGGCGGGATGCGCCCGCCGTGCTCGGCCATCCTGCACCCATCGCTGTGCATCCCATCAGGCGGCAACGCGGAGCGGGATACGGCCTCACTAAAGCACCGTGGATGCACACGAAGTTCATTACTATCGTCACAGGGTGGATCAAAGTGTCACAATGTGAAGCATTTTTTTTGCCAGATCAAAAAAATCCTGTTTTTTCTTTTGCTTTTTAGTAGCTCTATGGAAATCTTGTTTTTATGTGCAATAGCCAGATAGGTAATAAGAATATAATTGAAAAAATATAAATATAGTATGCTGGCTTTTTAATTCTTCAAGGTCTACAGAAATAATATATCTAGTGGCTTAAATTTGTTAAAAAATCCCCAAACCCAATGCTAATGCTAGAGCCACTTCTCAAAAATTTGATGTGGTAAAATACACCCCAGACAGCGAAGAGCAGGAACCGGCCATAGCAGGAAAAATAAGAGGGACTTGTAGGTGTTTGGGCTGGGGTCAACAGCCTGGGAGCCTCGGCTCATCTCACGTCACTGCAGAGCTCTCGGGAATGACGCTGCTCCGGCATCGCCACACGAGGGGATTCAATCTGGCATCCTCACTCTGACAGCTCAGTGCCTGCTAACACTTGGCGTGCACATATTTAACACTCGGGTCTCATCTGTGAAAGTTCAAGACTGACCAAGCACAGAAAGGTTCATTTTTGGCAGCAACTTTAACAATATATTGGAAAAAGTTAGTGCATGGTTTGAGCTGAGGAAGAGAGAGCGCAGGCATCGTGCTCGGATGTGAAGACAAGGACAAAAACGGAAAGAGAAGCCTGGAGAAGACCCGGGTCATCACGCAAACCCTCTCACAACTATAAAACTCATAGTTTAAAAACCATTTCTATTTCTTTTCTTTACTAATTTTACTGGAAGACTGTAAATAAAGTGCAGCCTTCAGTCTATGGCAGGGGTACAAAATACCCAAATGTCTGAATGATTAGGCACGTTTCTATCTTTCAAACTATTAAAATTATTGCGAACTAGTGAGCCTCTCCTAATGGCAGAATTTTTTAAAAGGCCCCCGAGGGTCCCTGGGGGATAAACACCTGCCATGAAGTCACTAGTCGGACCACAATAACAAGCCTCAATCCTTTAACTTGAGAGAGCAGCAACTGGGGTAACGGAGAAGCATCCCAGCACTCAGCAGCCTTCGCCTGCCTTCGCTGGAAGCCAGCAGTAAAACTTAGTGTGAGTACTTGACATTTAACAACATTTTTGCTTCAGAAAGCGTGAAATAAACCAAAAAATTAAAGGGACTTTTATACAAACAGCCTCGTGCTGGAGGAAGCCAAGCTACTTGCCCTTTGCTTTTATACAGTCTAAAAGTCAAGCAACTTCATTTTTTGTTTAAGAAAAGCAAATCCACGCTGTCTCAGTAGTGTTAAACAGAAAAATGTCTTGCAACTCTGCAACTTTCCAGACCGCTGTGCTGGCAATAACAAAGTCATCCAGCAAGAGCTGCCCTGTGCTATATATATGTATATCTATACTGCAGTGTTGCTCAGGCGGGATGCCGTGCTGGGCGCTGGGGAGTCCCAGGGACCCCAGATTAGGGAATTTGCAAGGGAATCTTCAGCTCTGCAGTGAGCTGTAGGTTACCGGGAAGAGCAAGGAGCAGCCAAGGAGCAACGCGTGACAGCGGCACGTGGAGAAGGGACACGGCTCAAGAGAACCCGGCTTCACACACTGTAATTCCCAGGAAGCACGGCACGGATAAGTATTAGTTTTCCTTAGCTCTCTGCCAGCCAGTTCTCAAACGCACGACGCCTTAAACAGACTCCTGAAAAGAACTTGTGACTCTTCCACTCAGATATTCAGATTTCCATTAACAGAAACTAGAGTGGCTATTTTTTTCCCTCAAATCACCTGTACTCCTCCCTGTGTCTTGCTGCTAGCGGAGGCCACACAGTCTCACCCGCCAGTTTCTGCAAGAAGCCAGCACAAAACTTCTACACAAACACCAAACTTGGTTGAAAACTGCAATGCTGCAACCCCACAGCTCCGGTGGGAATAAAAACCTTCAGCTCTAGATCTGAAGTCGATCACCCACTGAGGACAGCTCAACTACAGCACATTATTTATTTCGTTTTTTGGAATATTTTAAGCACGGCTCCTCAGAAGTGCTGCCAGTGGCAACAGAGCTGTCCCCCAGCACAGGGTGGCATTGTGGCCATGGGATCAAGGTCCACAGGGCCCTGGTGCCAGGCACAACCCCCTTCTGTGCGCTCTGCACTTTCTCTTACCTTTTCGGCTCGGGATTCGGCTGCGGTTTGGAATCTTTCCTTTTTTTGGACTCCTTTTTGGAATCCTTTTTAGTCTCCGCTTCGGGGGCAGCGGCCTGAGACACTTTGCCCCCTTCGCCGTCTGCACTGGGCTGTGACCCACCGAGCAACTCTGCCATGTGTTGGCTTTGGGAAATGAGTGAAGCGCATGCAGGAAGGCCAGCGGCAAGGGAAAGAAACAGAAGAAAACATAAAAGAAACCAAACCAAGCCAAAGGAAACTAAAATGGAAGAAAAACGACAACTGAAACCAAATAACAATTGGCAAAGAAGGAATGAACAAGCAAAAGAAAGAACTAAAAAGGAAAATAAGGAAGCAAAAACTCAGTTTCCATGACAAGATGTAGGAAACTAAATGCAAAGCGAGTGGCAGCCTCGCAACGTGAAACCTGGGCAATGTGTGTCATAATTCAGGATGTTGTTTTCCAGGGGGCTTACAAAAATACATATTTAATTTGTAACACTCCCTTCCTCAGCAGCATATGCAGGAGAGCAAGCAACAACTCACAGTTAATAATGCAGCTTAAAAGAAACAAAGCAGAGAAAGGAGCTGCAATAGATACCGTAGCCGGCAACAAAATATATAGGAAAGGAAAAAGCACAGCTCCACTTCCTACCGTCAAAGATGTGCCACATTTCAGAGAGAGGAATGGGGCTACTTCTGAAATTCAAATCGTTTTGCAACAGCAGCAAGATACCATTTCAATTGCAATTTCTGAACTTACGTCACACTGACTCTTAATGAGACTCAGGTGCCTAAGGGTTTAAATGACTTCTGAATATTAAGATTTGCTGCTGCTGAAAATTTAACTGTTGCAAATTGTCAGATTCCCGAAGATAGCAATTACATCAGTATTTTGTTTACCTCCATTCGCTCAACTTGTGACTGTGGCAAGAGCTTCAACTCCACGGTGTCTACAACTGCCTGGGCAAGAAAGTTAAACCCCCTCATTCCTGGATCCCGCGTGTGCATTTTTATTGCTTACATTAAACAGCAACGACACAAACAAACAGACTGCCTATGCCGCTAGACGCGTTGCTGCCAAACATCTGCTGCAAAAACAAATTGGGGACCGCTGTGCATTATCCAAGGCAGCCTAAATTGGACAAAAAGTCATTGCTGGCTGGCAGGGCGCTGCTAGCCGAGAGAAATTCCTTACCTGTTGCCATGAACATGTGATGCACAAAAGGCAAAGCTGTAGTGGAGTAAGGTGGGGTCAATCATAGCTCCGTTTTCTGCGCGCTCTAGCAAATCTCTGAGGTAGCAGAGATGTCTGTGACAGCCTCTCACTCCGTTACGTGCACAATACTCATCTAGCACAAAGACCTGGCCAGGACTAAACCAGCCCTGTTTAGAAATAGAGAGACTTGATTTTAAATATAGGTTATTAAATGCAATCGCTATCAGATCTGGAGGTGCAGCGGTCAATTGTTCTAATAAAATACAAACCTAATGCTACAAAAAAAAAAAAAAAAAAAAGGAGAGAAAGAGAGAAGGAGAGAGAGAAAGGTCACTGTTAACTCAAACACCACAGTCTGCACAACACCCCTCGGGCACAGCATATATTCTGTGCAATTGTTAACACAAATGTTTTATGCTACCTTCAAGGGAAATGTCATTTAATACGCTGGAAACTTAGGCCAATTCGTATTGGTGCCTAGCAATAAAAAAAGACATCTTTAAGAGACGACAAAGGCTTCATCATTGAAACAGCAGGAAATAGTAGCTTTTGGGACGGGATTGTACATTTGGGCATGAGCAAGAAGAGTGACCTGGGGGAGGACACGGAGGGTTATACTGAATATAAGGAGTTCTCTTGCACCCAGCAAGGACAGGAATGTGCTGAAGAGAGAGGAACGCGGCTCTGCAGTACCAGCAAGGGACATCTCACGTTGTCCCTGTCTGTTCACCACTGGTGACGCTCTGAGATCACCCAGCACCGGCAGGTCAGCGCTCCTCGTCATCCAAGGAAATGAACGCTCTGCTAACGAGCGGGGTTTCTTTAACCATCCAGAAGTTTCAGATTATTTCTGTCTGTCGGTTCTAGGGGCCTGCTGATCCACGGCTCGTCATCGATGTCATTGCTCCCGAGGAGGACGCCGCTCCGGCGAATATCCCGGGACGGCCGATGCGGAAGGCGCCTCTGCCTTCAACGGAGGCGCTAGCAAGGATGAGAGTGCTCCCGTAGAACGCTTTTCAGAACGCTGCAAAACCATCAATATTTACATGGAAATTTGGGTGCTAAACAATTGCTAAGACGCAGCTCTGGAATGCATCAAGCTGCAAAATCTTTCATCGTTTAATTGAAAAGTTCCTGCAGCGGGCGGGAGAGTAGTTGAGGCAGAGCACTGCCCCTATAGGCAACTTCTTTGCCACCCCATCTGTTACCCCAAATGCTACATCTTAGAAACAACACTGCTGTGAAAGATTAAAATATATTTTCTACCACTCAGATGACACCAAATCTTTTCTAGATGCCAAAATAGCTGCTTTGAAAAGAGTTGAAGAAATATCAATTAAGAGCTCAAAGACATAGAGAAGGATTTGCTCATCCTTATTGGGCCAACTCCAAAACAGATTGAGAAAAGAATTAAAATAATGAGGGGAAAATGATAGATATAGGGAGTAGCTACAGTTCTGGGATCACTAGAAGTGCACATTTCAAAACGAAGCCACAGAACAATGCAGATGGGACAGCACTCTGGAAGGTTATTTTTTTGGGAGGGGTATATTTGTCTTCCTTGCTTTTTCTGATATTTTTTGTTGGCTGGTTGGTTGTACTGTGCTTGATTCTGGATTTCTTTATCTTTGTCTTGCCTGTTTGTTACCGTCTTGGACAATCTCTTCACCTGGCTTGTTTTCATTACAAACCTGTGGAGAACAGGTATGCCCAAAATATGGAAAATAGGTATGCCCAAAATACGGAAACACCTTAACTGCTGTGAAATAGAAAGGGGTGTCAATTTGATTGCTGAGGTGTACATGTAGTTTAAGCGATTATATTAATTTAATGCACACAAAGAACTTGATCCTTATGGGGCACAATATTGGCCCTATAGCCCAGGGGAAGGCTGGCATTAAGTACAATGGAGCCAGATATCGAGGCCAGAGCGTGGTGCCAAGCAAGACAGGAAGGTGGTTGTGTTGATACGGAGCTCACCACACCGAGTCCCCCCGTCTGGGCTCTGCAGAAGTGCTGCTCCTCCATTGGAAACATGGAAAGGGGTTGAACACTCAGGATCTCTTCTGTGGATCACTGAAAGGAGCTTGAGCAGACCAAACCTGCTCTCACGATACCTCATGCCAAAGTAGACCATGGGTAGAGTGATCCAGAGCCTTTTGCATGAAAGCGAGGAAGAGGAAGAATCCTTCCTCAGACTGCAAAAAGTTGAATTAGAGCGGGTGGCGTCAGCAACGGGCTGGAAATGACAGAGGTAGGAAATGAAGAACCTGCTCCCATCCTCTGCACGTACCCAACAGAGCTGCAAAGGGGCCACTAGTGCTGCTGCCCGCAACCCCTGAACAGACTCAAGGTTTGATGCAGGCCAGGTAGATCCCGGCTCCGGATTAAAATTTGCCTGGCACAATCAACTGACGACAAGTGAGTCTGGCAAACGCAACCAGCAGCGGCACACGGGGTATCTCCCCTCAGCACGGGCAGGTTCAGCTCCGTTTGGCCTCCCAGCTGGTGTGCAACTGCATGTTGAAATACAGAGGGACATCGCAGGGAGGCTGCAGAGCACAGGAGCTCGACGGACCATTCTTAAGAAGCCAAATCACATCAAAAAGTGGCCACAGGTGCCAAGCATCAGGGCGGGGGTGCAGTGGGAGCTTTCAAGCCAGGTAAAGCTAGGCTGGGTTGGGAAGTCTCAAGCACTGGCAATTTATTTAAATGTGGGTTCTGCAAAACCCACAATTTCTGAGGGGAAAAAAATCACTTTTCCATAGCTGAATTTTCTCATTTGCCACCACCAACACAATCCACTTTACTTCGGTGGCCTATTTTACCAGCCTTTTGTTCTGCCCCCTTCACATCAGCTCTGCTAGGCTGGGCACTCTGGAACATGTCTTGTCTTCATTAAATGTCAGGAGGTTCCATGTGAATCCCACAAATGCTGGCAGGAGGCTGGAAGTTTCAGGAGGAGCCCAAGGGCAGAGAGAACACAAACATCCAAGTCAAAGGTAGGAAGACCCAGAGTGGGGTCAATACGAAGCCAGGAGAGCCACACACTCCTGCTCTATCTGAAGTCCAGGGCAGGCTGTGACCGTGCTGTTGGTTTTGGAAGATGGGTGAGAGCCCTGAGCAGGCAGCGCAGACAATGCTCTTGCCCGTCCTCCAGCGCGGCGCGCTCTGCCAGCAAACATCACTGGTGCCGTGGCTGAGATTAGTCACACAGCCTGTTTGTTTTCATCGAGATGCCTGGCTCTGCCAGGGAGTGGGCTTGCACTCACATTGTTTAACCTGGTTCCGCGGAAGGGAGACAAAGCTGAGCTAATCTCCTGGTAGGAGGGTAAGCCGCCGAAGCCGGGGAGGCCTTCCCTGGCAATTCCAGGTCCGCACGTGGAGACGCGTGGACAAAAGAGGCGTCACAAGGCCAAGTTCCAAGGGATCTTGCATGTGAATATCCCCTAGGAATCGCCCAGCAGCTCGCAGAGTGGACAGGGAAGGTTTACCACAGACTTACAATCTCCTACAGGCAAACCAGCGCAGGGGCATCACAAACGTCCCCCAGACATATCGGGAGCAACAGGGCTCTGCTGTTGAATGCAAGTCTTGAGGTCAGTCTGTTTTTTGCTTCATAATCAGGACAAACATACTAAAACAGAAGAAAGAAGCATGGGAAATCCAAGCGTGGGTGAACACAGCCCATTACTCTCTTCTTTGCAATGCTCTGTAATGGAGATGTGATAGAAGATGGTTAACTGGTGGTACTCCTCTCCGGAGAGGCATGAGTCTTGGTGCAAAAGGAAGCTCTATCATCACTCCAGTAGCTCCTAGCAAGAGCCTGAACATCTTGATAGTAAGCAGCAGAATGTCTGGTGGGTTTCTTGAAGGAAAACATTATTAAATATTTTCTGTGATGGTCTCACGCCTCTCCTTCAGCCACGAGTTTTGTTCTGAGGTCCCAGCTCTCCCTGGGCCTGAGCCCTGGCAGACACCAACCAGCTGCAAGCCAACCTGTCGGACATGCACGGGTGGGAATGGCCATGCGTGCGGAGCGGGAGCTGCATGCCAAGTTCACTGCCTGCTGGAGCAAAGACCTTGGATGCAACCAGCGAGGAAGCTGCCATGGGCGGGATAAGCATCCCATTGAGCCTGCTCATGTCACCTGTGTGTGCACACGTGGGTAAGGCGCACGCTGCAGCCTTCACCCAGCCCATCCTTACCTCAGGGCACGTCCACAACTGTTCTCCCAGTCCTACCCCTTGCGAGGAAGGAGATAACTTGCTGCTAATGGCACTTACTGAACCTTAATCTTTTCTGAGGCTTGAATTGGGTGCAAGAAGAGCAGCGGATGAGAGGAGGACCATGGTGGAGGGGAGATTAAAGACCAAAAGTCATGTTGCAACCGCTGTTGTGTTCCAATGTTGGTACTTTCAAGCAAAAGCTACTCAACAGTCCCCAGTTCCAGGGCCTGTCCAGCTGACAAGGAGTGAAGACAACCTTCGGGGTGTTCCTTCTGCAGAACAAGCCAGTGATGACAAACTGTGTAGAGGTTTCTGTGCACCACAGGGAAATCGGGAGGGCCTGGGTCCGTCCCATGCCTTTCAGGACACAACCTGCACTTCAGGGAGAACTTCATCTTGTTGCATTTTTAGAAACTCAAGACTGCAGTTCTCCTCCTCACCTAAACCCTGAGAAATTCATTGCTCTAGTCATTCTGTTAGAGGTTATTTGTCATTTATATCCTCAGAGCTCCTTAGATCCACAAAGCGTGGCATCCTGGACAAAGGCTACCAGCTCCTGGGGAATCCCAGTGATACGGCCATGCAGCAACGCGTTGAGAGCTGCAACTTGTGCTCATGAGGATAATCAGGATGGGAATGTGATTATGTGAGCAAGGAGAGAGTGCAGGTCTGTCTCTGCAGAATGTCTACCTGGTCCCTCCTGTTACCTGCTCGGAAACAGGCACAAGGCTGGCCCACACCTACCCCTCGAGTGACTCCATTGACACGGGAAGTGGTGGCATCTTTTCCCTGTTCTTTCATTCCTAAAATTCAGGAGGGCAGTGCAGGCTGTTGCAAAACGCTGCTTCTGCTCTCTATTGTACATCCCCAAACCCTATTTTTCTTTATAGGAAGAAACATTATAGGCATAGCAAACAGAACGGACACAGGCAGGATTACTGGTGAAGAACAGCAGCCCGTTCACTGGAGCCTTCCTCTCAAAAGAAAATACCTCTGGGCCAAATTCAAACCTGGTGTAAACAGAAGTGAAATCTTCCAGCACCAAGGGGATTAGCCCCCACTTGCACTACCTTTGACTTTGCTGCTTGACGTTTATACCACTAGAGACCAAAGAATATACTTGCCAGACAAGAATAGGAATCATTAAGTCTGTGGTCCAAAGTGAGGCGCTGAACCATCTCAAAGAGTGAAGCGTGGTCAAAGTTACAGGGATTGGAAGAGATAAATTCATCCATGCCATGCTTTTGAGCTCTATCTGCATCTGTTCATTTATACATATAGAGAAAGACACCATTTAGAGAGATGTAACACATTTTAGCTGACATATACAACAGAAAAATATACTGTATGAAGCATGAAAGCTAAATATCGCCCCTTTCCTGCATTAACTTTTCTCTTCCCAAGCTACAAATTACATTCTTTACCTCCCATTGTCAACTTGCATCAGTTATGGACTATCTTATTGCATTTAGGCAAAAGATTTTAGGATTAACATCTTGTCAACTGCTCATTATAGTGCATTTTTTTCTGTACTTAAAAACAGAACACAAACCAGTAACTTATTCTGTATCTTACAATACACTACGAGTTAACAGAATTTTGGCTCACATAAGTAAATTAGCTCCTATTTAGTTAGTTGCAGTTTATTATAATAGATTCTGCCATTCTAATGAAGTTATAGCTGTAGCATTTTCTCTCAATTTACTAGGTTTTCTAGGTATCAAACCAGTCACATTTTCTTTACCCAAATGCCAATGTTTGTCTCCCCACAGCATTTTTTTTTATGGCAACTTTAAGTGCTACCTCAAAGAAATAAAAAGATGCTCTTTTAAGCATTGCTAACAAGTTAAATTGATATGTAATTTGTTATCACTCACAAAGTACCCTGATAGTGTGCTGGAGCTGCCACTCATCCTGACAGAGGGACACAATTTCCTCTGTTTGGTTTATGAGCTGCCATTTTTTTTGTGAATTAATAGCCTCAACGTATTCACACTTCTCTGCTTTGGATGACGTTTGCAGGCACGAAGTCCTAGGGACTAATTAATTGATCTCAACATGGTTAACTAAAAATACACCAAATTCCCCCGTTGAAATGAAGCCGCCGATGGAGCCTGGGTGCGGCCAGCCGGGACCCTGCTGGGAGCCGGCTTTGTTCTCCCAGGACCAGGGAATTAAAAGGCACCTTTCACTGGGTTTTGTCTGCGCTCAGCGTCCTACTATATGGGCCCTTGCCAAATCCTCCACAGATAGAATGGGATTTAAATCCTTCCCCTGTTTATAGCCTCCTAGGGGAACTGGGTGGCCTTGAAACAATGCGGCTGAAAGGACACAAAAAATGCACTTTTCCGCGCTAGCCGTATACGGCAACTCTATTTGTTTTAAAACAAAATTGCTCTTTAGCAGGGGAAACAAAAATCCTTAATTAAAAAAAAAAAGGAAAGAAAAAAAGATGCTTTAAACGATAGAAGAGTATTCCTTTATATATGTTTTGCTGAACTATTTAACACGAACCTGTGAAGGGCTGGCATGTCTTCCTAAACACCTCACTCATGCCTGTGCTCTCACATATTACTAATTATTGAAAGCAACCTCTACATTTTCTGCATAGTCTGTCATTAACTATATACAAATCATATAAATAACATCACCCACCGGAAAGCAAACAGACAAATTAAAACGCGCAACATTTCAATTAGCTGCTAGCAGTACTTATTAATTCAGCAGTCGCTGGCAGTTTTCCTCATTAAAACGCTGCTAAATGAGAAAAATAAATGTTTTTGGGGGGTGTCTGCAGCTTTGGGGGGCTCACGGAGCCCCACTCGCCCCGGCGCTCCTGCTGCCCCGTCCCCCTGTGCCGGTGACGCCGCGCGGGGCTCGGGGACGGTGACGCCGCGCGGTGGCCGCGCACGAGGGCGGCCCGGGGCCCGTCCCCGCCGCGTGGCACCTCGGTGGCTCGCGCCGCCCGCGGCTCGGGCTGGCTTCTCGCCGCCGTGACACATTCCTGCCCCGCCGCCTCTGTCCCTCCGGGCCAGGATGGACGCGAGCGGGCGCGCGAGCAAAGGTTGCGTCCGCGCCGCCTCCCCGCGCGCCGCTAGCGCCCGCAAAGCGCTCCGGCAGATATTAGCAGACTATTTTTAATAGACGGTTGCTCTGCCCGGTTCCTCGGCGTAGACTGCAAGCTGACAAATTGGCTGGAGGCCTTAATTTGCCAGCTTCGCTCAGAGATTTTATTACTTTTCAATTAGGAGCCCTGAGACGCTGTCAATCCTCTCGCTCGGCGAGCGAGGCTCTGGGAAGTGAGTAAATCAGCGGGAAGTTCGCAGAGTCCCCTAGCCCTTTTGTTGGTGACCTTTTTTGGAGCAGATGTGCCGGGAAGCCTGTTAGAAATGCACATTTGTGACTCCAAGCTGGCAAACCTCACCGCCACTTTGTGTTCCCTTACCAAGGTGGACACGGAGCAGATCCGCAGCGGAGGCTTCGCTGCCTTGGATGGAGCTGGGGATCTGTCTTGGTCTCCCCTGAGGGCTGACCTGCGGCTTCCCTTGGCCCTGCGTTTCCAAGAGGGATGAACTGCTCAGCCGGGGAGCTAAAATGCAGCTTTCTGACACGAGATGAGCAGCTGCAGCTCGTGCCCATTCTAAGCACCCTCCGCAGCCCCGGCTGCGCGCAACGTGCCAGACCAGGCACGAGCGAGGTGTGATCTGAACCGGAGATGTCCCTGGACGATGAGGACACGCACATGGAATATCACTTAGAGGTGACACTCGCCCTGGTCTAAGCGCTGAGAACGCTTGGGAATAACAAGGAGCGTTAAAAGGGACCAACCTGCGCTAAACTCACCTGCCCTCGACCAGCCGGTACGTGGCAAACGCACCGTGCGACCTGCAGTTTGTTTCTGCACTTGGGTCTTTTCTAAAGGGATCATTTAAAGAAATTTAAATTTAGAAACCAAAATTCTTTCGAAAGCAGTAATCTTCCTGGAAAACACAAAAAGACGAGGATCGATCTAAATATATTGTTCCTCCACTCCAGACAGCTGATCTGCGAGTTAAAATAATGCTTGCATCTGCATACGAAACGACAGTTTTATATATAATCCATCTTCCTCCAAAATGGCTTGCACAGTTTGAATGAGATTTTAACAAAACTGCAAAACGAAAAAGCCAAATATTGCACCCAAACTCTACAACTAACTCGCAAATGCTTTAGCTCTGCTGTTTCAGTCAGGTGCGCTTGCTTTTTTGACCCTGCGGTATTACTCTAGCTTAAAAGGGAAGGAAAACCCCAAGAAAGAAAGTTATCTGATGCTCCAGTAATTCCCAATCCCTTTGCGAGCCGCTGTGCCAAGCAGCGGGAAGGTCTTTGTTCGGGGCGCAGACAAAACGATGCTGCGGGCCCGGAGGAGTCACCTTGGTGTCCGGAGGAGCTGCACTCGGCTGCAGCCGAGGGGTTCGCTGGTGGTCTCCAAAGGGGAGCAAGGGCAGCTCGGGCAGAGCAGGATCCCTCGTACTGGAAAACCGACCCCGTCCTTTTATACTACATCCTTAATTCTACAGGGCTGTCTTTTCCTGAACGCTGCTTTCACTTGCTTTTTGCTCCTTTTCCTCCAGTTTGCATTCTGGACTGACTGCGCTGGCGAGCCCTCTGTCAAACACCCGTTTTGTGCGAGTGTTTGAAATCCGAGGCTCGCAAATCTGTCAGCGTCGGGAACGCAAAGGTTTAAACAACAACAATAATAATAAGGAAAAACAAAGAATTGTCCCACCATTCCGCCCTAGAAGGGCTTCCTTGCCACTTATGCCAGGCATTTAACAAGGAAGAGACCAAACGGTCAAATAATCCAATTCTTGGATTTTTAAAACTGTGTTTCACTGCCCTCTGCATTTCTTTTGCTACGGCAAAAATTTTGGCAGATTTTGCTCTGCGAATGGTGAAGTTAAAACGGGGGACAAGCTCCATAAAAGAATTCTTGTTATAAAAGGCTAGAGGTAGCCATTTTATCATAAGAATTTTTTATTCCGGATTCATTCCTTTTCATCAATGAGTGACTTTGCTTTAGTACCAAAGGCGACTGAACACTCAGTAAATCTTACAACACATTCGGTTGTTCAAAAAAATAAATAAATAAAAATAAATAAAAAACAAAAAAAACAAAAACTGTAAATTAAAAGGTGACTTTGTATCTTACTCATCTGGAAAATGTGTGCTTGTCATATCTGCTTGACGTTACAAGAATGAAGATGTGGTCTGGACAGTAACAAACAATGACACTAGTCAACCTCATCAGGAGACATGAAATAAAGGAATGACAATGATTGATGGCAGCTATTCCTTTACAGATATTTCTAGAAAAGTCTTCGCCGGCGTGGCCGGGCGAGTTGTGCGGCGGGAGCGAGGGGGAGCCCGTCCGCCGGCGCCGCGCTCCTTGCAATCCCACGGATTGAGCGGGGAGCATCCCACGGCGGCGCCGGCCGGGTTGGTGGCGGCAGGGGACGGCCACCGGGGCCACCGGTGCCAGTGGTGCCAGCGCTGCGCGCGGGGCCGGCCCCGCGTCCCGCCTTACCCTGCCAAGAGGCTCCGCTCGCGCCCCGGCGCCTCATCCCTTTATCCTGCGTTAGGAGACGGCTCTTAATCTGCGGGTTATTCCTTTGTTTTATTGCTCTTCCCCTGCTGCAAGCACCAGTCCCGCTCCACCTAAAGCTTTAGCAAACAATTAGGAGTTTTTCCTGTAAATCACCAGACACCCTATGCACTGAACTGAGACCTAAGTTATCTAGCGTTCGGCTGTTAAGTAAATAAGGATTTGTAGTAGTATGCACTTACATGTTTCCTCGTGTGACATTAAAAACACATTTTAGGAAGCAGCTATTTAGAATACAAAACATTGTTGCACAGCATTTTTTAGAACTATTTAAAAATATTTTGAATTGGATGACTGCGGAAACCTGTGAATTTTTATTTCGTAAGTTAGAGCCCCATGCTTCTTAAAGCACGTAGAAGTGATTTACAGCCTGTTTTTAAATTCATGCAAGTTATGTCAGAACTGAATTAACATTTTAATTCTGCATTCCTGCAATGAAGCATCTGCAAGTTGACAATACAGAAGACACAGCAGCGTTTTCATGATACCTCTATCTATCTAAAAATAATAAAGCAATTAAAGCACAAAACTATGAAAAGAATCTAATAGGAAAGCAAAGCATTGTAGTGCAAATATATGTAATGTTGCCAAACTCAAATTCATTCATTCATTCACTCTTTCTTTCTTTCTTTCAGTGAGGCAAAAATCTGTATTTCCATCAAATTAACTTTTTTTGTTTTTTGTGGTAAAGTCTGATAAAAATCTTCTTTGGAAATCCAAACATTTAGAAAGCAAAAAAGGAAAGAAAAAAGAAAGTGTCTGCTGAGAAGGAATTCTGCCTGCTACCCAGGGGTATATTCATACACACGCGCACATACTCACACACGGAAAACAGAAGGAAAAAAGGAACAAAAGGAAAAAGAAGAAAAAGGAGTCTTGTTTGATGGCCAGGAGGGATGACACCGCCTGTTCCTTCTCATATTGCATTCAGCTACTCCGGATACATATTTGCCAGCTCTCGTGACCCACTGATGCTATTCCCTCCTAAGGAAAGCAGGCGCTCGCCAGGTATTTGAGCAGGGAGCTTGGATTTGGATGCTTAAGGCTGAGCAAAAACTTAGGGAAAAATCTCTCTTAATGCATAAGCTCATTCTTTTGCCTTTTCAAAGGAGGTCTCTAATAGGAAAAGGTAACAATTAAGGGGCAAAAATAATAATTCCTGGTGCTTAGAAAGCTTAAATCTTTAGAAAGCGGGACTTTGGCCGGTGTGTGAGACTAAAATCACTGATTTTGGCGGTTTGGGATAATTTGGGGAAGGGCGGAAGCCCCTTGGGAGTGGGGTGAGCCCTGGTGCGTGGTGCAAACCCGGAGCGGAGCCGGGAGCTGCTGCAGTGGCCCCGTCCTGGGCGCAGGGGCGAGGGGGCTCCCAGGCCGCGGGGACTCGGCAGCGCTCGTGGGGACGGTCCCTCGGGGTCCCTCCCTGCCTGCCCTACCTCGGCTTTGGGGTGTCCACGTGAGCCCCGCTGGAGCGCGACACCCAGCTGGGCATCCCCGAGCAGAGGGAAAGGGAGCGCAAAACGGGTCTGTTCGCCAGGCGGGAAGCAGTGGAGGGGATGTAAATTCCATGGAACAAAAGGAGGCGTTATTTACAGTTTTATTGTGATGTTAATTAATATTTACATCTCGGAATGGAAAATTGGAAATGTTAATGATTGGCTCGGCTAAGAGGATCGGTTGATGCCAATGTGAAAGCCAGGGAGAGAAGGCAATTATGCAAACATCACATGCATCCTAATTTCAGTATGGAGACTTACATTTCAAACCTAAATTCAGGAAAAGAACATGGAAAATTTATACTACAAAATCTAAACATGAGAAAGATTTAAGAGAGAGAGAGAGAAAAAAAAAAGCACATTGCATACGTCAGATAATCTAGTCTGATTATCTGAGCTGTGCTAGCTACAGGGAAGCACTTACCCTTGAGTCCAGCTAGAAGTTAGCAGGGTAAGAAGGAACAAACCAGAATAACATAAAGACTAGCAACAAGGCTCAGGAAAGCAGACAGGAGCCCTAACCTAGCAGCTAAATATTTGGGTTCAAGCAAAGAATGAAAAAGAAACGGAAAAAGAGCAAAACCAACCAAAAGAAAATGACACTTACAGCTGGAAATTTCTTATGAAGCTCAATAAACCTAGCTGCTTATTATGGGGAACAAATCATCACAAATTCTCAAAGCAACCAGCTCTTTGTATATGGTTGACCGACAGTCATTAAATATAAACAGACAGTAAAAAATGAAATAAAACCACAAGTGATATGTAAAACAATTACCGACCAATCTTTCATGTTAAAAAGAAAAGGTAAAAAAAAAAATGAATGAATGTGGAGCATGTTTGGAAATTTTGTTTAATGTATCACTAACACAAAACGAACAAAGATTGGTACTGTCAGACAAGTGACCACTTTTATGAAGCTTAAATATTGCCAAAATGTGTAATATGTATTGGCAGCATTATTAACTATAATACTGTGCATGATTTCAACAGTAAACAAGAACAGTTTTGTTTTTTTCTTTTATAATGCAAATATTGGAGAAAAGCATAGCTTTGCGTTAATGGATTTTTTTCTTTTAAATTGTAGCAAAATAAAAAAAAGCAAAACTTGTCACACTAACAGGTATTGTTCACCCACATAAAAGGGATTGTAGACTCATACAAAAATTAATGAATAGCAGGATCTATTTTTTTCAGTACTTAAATTGCAAATAAAACATACACCACCCTTGCTTAGAGCTGTCTGTTTACTTCCAAGTCAAATACTAATATCGAACTAGAGATGAAAATTTCAATATTGCTTTAGGTTTCTATTTGCTAAGTCAAATTGAGTGGGAACCGAATGAATTCACTAGTACTCCCAAGTTTTCCCAGCACCAAAATACATTTTTCTCAAGTTTCTGCTTAACCGACAGCTCCATAAACAGGAGTGGAGGGCTGGATTTTTTCTGCATGTGCATGCATGCGCATGTGCCATCTCTGACTGCTGCAACATGAAAACTATCACAACAATTACTAGTCAAAATGCTGAGCTTTTACTTTTTTTGCAAATCCTTCATTTACCATAGGTTCTAACAAGCACCAAAAATATGCCAAGTATAAAGATAAATATATGAGAATAAAATGTCTCAAGAAAGTCCTTACCTTTTTGCAGGAAAAAAGAAAGAAAAAAACACAAACCAAGAAAACAAAACAAGAACACACCAAGACCCTTTTTCAAAATGCAATACTTGATATGTCTGAATTTAAAGACTTCATGGCTTGAGATATGTATTTTTATAATTAAGACTCCTGATAAGCCATCATATGTGGTGTGCATGACTCACTTCTGCTCTTCACTATTTAACTTAGCTTTTTGCTGAAGTTTTGCAATGAGCACTGCCGCGTATAAACACTACAACATGGAAAGCAAACAGGCCTTGCTGCTGGGATGAACGGGTGCTGGAGCGCGCTTCCCTCCTCCTCCTCTCGGATGAAGGTCCTGTGCCCGAGGAGCTTTTAGGGGGCTCCACATCCAAGGAAGGAGACGGAAGGAAGACTGAGCACAAAACGCTCTATCTGCCAAGTACAGCAAATTCCCCAGGCCTGATGCAGGAGGAATGGGAGAAGGCTGCAGGGAAAGGGGCTCCCCCAGGTTTTATGCGACGCCAACCTGCTGGGATGGAGCAATAGTGTCCTCTCTGCACCAAGGACACTCCGTCCTCTCGGAGACGTGACCAGCTGAGGGTCCTTCCCCTAGGAAGTGATGTGGAAGGAGCTGTAACCTGCATCTCTCTCCCTTGCGACACAGGAGGGTTTTAGCACTTAAAAAGGCAACTATGGAGCACGAACGCTTCCCACCACAAATGCATGAAGGAGCCATGCATCCTATTTCCAAGTTTTTGATTAGGTCCCTTCCAACTTTAGGCATTCTATGATTCTATGATTCTGGATGGAGATAAGCACAAACCCTGCAAGCGCATTCAGGTCAGCACGAAGCCAGGTCTGAAGACCAATGACATAGATTACACTTCCCACTTCCAGGAGGTCAATTCCTACTTCTCATTTTGGCTTTCTGAGCAGTGAGGACCCCGCTGCTTTGCACCCTTCACCCCCTAAGGACAATGACCTGAACGGGACAGACGGGATGAGGAGATCACTGGAATGAAAACACTGACTTGGTGCTTGCCAAGCTGCATCATGCTACTTTCTCACTCACATCACAAGCATTGCGAGGCCAAAGGCAGCCCAAACTACGCAACATGTGGAGGATTAAAAAAAAGGAAAGAAAAAAAAGAAAATAATGGTTTACTGCTCTAACATTGCTTGCACAGATGTTGTTCTTGCATTGTGATTTTGGATACTGACACGAAAATGCTTAACCAATATAAGAGAAGCTCAAATGGCATTGAAGAGCAAGCAGATGTTGCAAGGGGTACATTTTCCATGTTCCTTATAACAAAACATTCCAAGTGATAATAGTTTTACAGCGATTTTTAAATATGTATGATGTGATTCAATTAGAACTTTTGCTTGTTTTCCTTATGTTCTATTTTATTACTTACACCTGATTGAAACTCACATGAAATATTGGATGTTACACAGCGAAGGGATCCCAGTCATGCTATTGAGCTGCATTAAACAATGCTATTAAACAAAAATGAGCACTTTATTCTTCCTTTCCATATGTAAGCTGACTCCCTAGAATCACTTAAATGATGAATGAGGAGGGATTTGTCTGGTTTATAATCAATTACTTTTGCAAGACAAAGGAAATTGCTCTAAATTTCAAATTAAGCAAACTGGGTATAACTGCACAGGACATGCAGCATAGCTCTGACTTAGAAGATGATTGCTTTAAATTCACATCTAACTGGCCTGCAAAGCAACCTGTTAAAAATACCATATGTTTTCCTACAGTTGAATATTCAACAGGAGACCTCTTTTTGTGTGTGTATTTCGTACTTGTGAGATTTGCACCTGTAGTTCTGAGCACGCGACACGTTTGATAGACAGCTAATGGCACTAATGAATTGCTCTGATCTGGGTCTGCAGGTTTATTATTGCGTGGGGTAAAATGTGCGGCTGGCGCTCAGATCCCAGGCTTTCCTCCATCAAGTATTGCACTTTAAAATACTCATTGACAATTTCCCCAAGGAATTTTGTTTCTTGGGTTTGGTCGTGTTAAACACACAAGTTAGCTGATTCTGGACCCACGGATGTAAAAAGCAGCTTAATGATAATGAAATAAAGTTGTCTTGAAACATGTGCGCGAACACTGATTTACATCAGTGCAGAAAATCTTTCCATCAAAGACTTCTGCTCTCTAAGAGAACTTATTTACTTACAAAATTGAGAGATTGGGGCGTCTAGCTGGGGCACGTTTCCTCCTTTAGCATTTAGCTTTTGCACTTGGGTAGGCGGCACAGGCTTGTGGGACTGCCCGGTGGCTCGGTACATGGCTTGGACCCACAGGATCCGGTCCTGCTCGTCGTCACTCGCAAAAATCACCGTGTCTCCTTCCTTCACCGCGTTGAAGAAGGCTCTGCCGCCCTCCAAACCTGCCGGGAGAGGAAAGCGAGCTGTAAGGAGGGCAGAAACCTTGAAGAAACCCTTGATGCTACAGGGGTTTCCTAAGAGAAGCCCTGGTTGGTCCTGGCTCCTGGTTGAATGGAATCACCTCCCTGGCACCAAACTCCCTGTCCACGGAGGAGTGAGTCCATGGTAACATCCTGCTCTGTGATTACCAAAACACCCAGGGTTAATGATTTCCTTTTGAGGGTTTTGAGGGGATGTGGTGGGAAGCTTGAGTCTGCGGTGGCAAGGGCACCACTACTCCCTCAAAAGCAGTTTGGGCCAAATGTCCCAGCCCGTTTGCAGATAAAACCCCCTGTTCCTGCAGCATCGCTGCTGCTGCTGCCTTGACAAGGGCTCCATGGGACACTGCGTCCTTATCTCCCCCAGGGGCCACACGCTCCTCTCTTTGCCCTGACTTCGTGTCCATCTCCTTGTCTCCCTGACATCGGCACAAACCCAGAGTCAAGGTTCTGACAACAAAACCTGCTCTCCCTTCCTTCCTCTCCCCTGGGGGATGCTGTTATGCAGGCAGGTGAGGAACACCATCCCCGGAACGCTGCCCTGCTGATAAAGAGGGAAATGTGGTGCCTCTCTGCTTGCAAATGGTCTCAGCACCACGTACGCACACTCGGGTACCAGGATGCTTTCTGCCCCTTCTACTCACATACATTTATCTCGGAGAAAATGCAACAGGGGAAAAGGGTGCTCCCTTATATACTTCCTACAATGAACACAAACATACTTGCTAACTCTTTACTTAAGGAACATAAATTTGGAGGCCCGGGTTAGGATTATTACTCAATCTGAGCATTCTGCCCGCATTCGTATCTCATCGGGATTTGTCTTATTCACTTAGGTGCCCCAGAAAAGACTAGTCTCTCCTCCTTAATGTGTCTTTCTCAGCTCATTTCCTTAAATCTATTTATAGTAAAGTCATGCATAGCTAATGAGCAGCATAAACACAACCCTGTTTGCAAGAGCAGTGATCCCAGCGCAGCGACAGGCAGAGAGGAGGAGGATCCCAGCTGGGGAGCCGCTCGGCAGCGCGGAGGGCAGTGCAGCGGCGGTGCCTACCTGGCTGCGGGTCCGTGTAGTCCACAGTGTATCCGTCGAGCTGCAGCAGCTCCTGAGGCTCCGCTTTTTTCTCCCGGTAGCTGCACATAGCAAACGTGTATTGACTAACCTGAGGGAAACCACAAAGCTCAGATGGCACCAGGTGACCGCGACAAGGCAAAGTGCTTACAAGCGGCACGTTTACGGCGACCGGGGAAGGGGGGATTTTTACTTTTGGTGGCTGTTACCCACTGGAGACAGCGTGAACTTTTAGCACGCGCGAGCCACGCGCTCCTTCAACGCAGCCCGCTGCGGCTGGCATAATCCTCGGCATCAATACATGCAGGGGCTTAATTTCCTCCGCGAGAGAAAGCTACACGCTGTAAAACAACCCCTCATTCACTCCCAGACAAGCGCAAGAGTGACACCCTGTCACAAACAATGTGAGCTAAATTGCTAGGTGCCAGTCATATTAAAGCAATCTTAAGATCCCACTGATCGCGGCAGTTGTTGTCAGCAGTGCTGTAAATGGCAGCTCTCACTCCTCGGCGCTGCCATCTGCATGACACGCCGCGTTCAATGTCAAGCTCGTGACGGAGGCTCCGGGGGCCGCGGGGGCCGCGCCGGCTCCCGGGGAGCCCCGGGGAGCCCATCAGGCCGCATCAAGCCCCGGCGCGGAGCTCGCGCGGCGCTCATGCCCACGGTCCGGGAGAAGCCTGCGCGCGGAGCAAAGGATTCTCCGTGCTTTAGGCTAGGAACTTACAGGGAAATTTACTGTCAAATGATTTCAAATGACTTTGTTAAGGTTGTGTCACATCCTGGACTCCTTACATAATTTTATTAGGGCGGACGTTTTCTTGACCTCTGGAGGAAACTTTGGCTGCACAGGGATCTTTGGAACTCGCGGATGCCAGCGGATCATGCCCGTCATTTGGAGGGGAGTCGGGAAGGATGCGGAGAGGAGGACTCCAGCAGTTTGCCTCCAAACCAGGGACTAACCGCTCTGCTAGAAGCGCACACAGTGCGCATTTTGGTGGCATCCACTGCTAATAAAATGTCATTTATTCCAAGCGGGAGCCCCCGTTCCCCGGTTCGGCGTCTCCCCGGCGCTGCTTGGGATCCTGCTGCCCTCTGCGGGCCTCCGCGAGCTGCCAGCCTGCACCCTGCCTGCGCGGAGCCTGCGCCAGGAACGGCTCCAAAACCCACCTAAGAATAAACCCTATCATTAACACGTCTGTGGGAGGGAGACGGAAAGCGATGCTTTCGGCATCTCGCATCTTCCTTGAAACTCCAAGCACCGGCGAAAGATTGACAAGTAGCAGACCAATAGCGGGAGCACGTTACGTGCTCTGAACTTTGGTGCCTACCACCTTCCCGGCAACACGAGAATTAAGCGATTAACGAGAAGAAGCCTAAAAATAGCTGCGTGCCCCACAGCACAATACTAGAGACGACTCCTGCAGGTTTTATCCACTTGTTCTTGCAGGATATTGCTGCCATCTCCTGGACAAAGTCTCGAATGAGCTTTATTTACGGGGAAGACACGATTTCATCACAACTGTAAGGGTTTGGGTTGTCCCTGCTGGACATCTGCCCTTTAGAGATGCCACAATGAATGAAACTTCAGAAATGAGTCACACTAATCTAACTGTGATTAGATGTAAAATTAATTCAGCAGTTTAGACTATCTTCTCAGACCCACAAAGTGAGGTGGGCATTTGGGGATCTTCATGCACAAACATTTCCTATCTTTGGACCCAGAAAATATTCTCCACCCGTATCAATAAGCCAGCAGTATCAACACAGCGGTAACACATGGAAACACACACCAGCACTTCAGCATTTATACTTATCCTTGCAAAAGTTAAAAAAAAATAGATGCAGACGGAAGACTTTGGTGGAGACATCCTGAGACAGATGCAGAATGAGCATCTTTCTCCCGCTCCATTCACACGGTCCCCTGGAATAAGCTGATTTTTATTCCAGTGTCATTACGGGAAGAAACCTACAGGTCAGGTAGCAGTGTGCCATGAGCCTATGTGGCACCATGTCCTTGTCCTTCCAAGTCCAAGGTCGGATCCAGGGGAGCTTGGGATGTGACAAATGTGTTCCCCTGCTGAGCAGGGCTCTAGGATCAGGGGGACATTGCAGCTTCCCTCAGGAGCCCTCCAGAAACCCCCCTGCTTTATGAAGCTTGGAAGCGGCCAGACCAGTGAAATAGTTAATAGCAGAAATTCAGCTTGCAGCCTGCTGAGTTCACACCAAGCCCGTAGCTGATATGAGAGCAAGCGAGCAGATGGGATGGGCAAGATGAATGGTTCGAGTAATTGAAAAAAAAAACGTGGACACATAGAGGGAACCGAAGGAGGAACGAGGGGAAATCTTTGCCTAGAGAGGAACAAGCTCTCAAAGCGACTGGGATTTCATCCAGGGTCTAGAGGAGGGACAGGAAAGGAGCATCTGGGGAAGCTGAACTGAGTGAAACCAAAAGGAGGGAAATAAGCCAAGGGCTGCCCTTCCTGGTCCATTAGAAAAATGAACACTATTTTCAGATATAATTTGAGGCAGAAGAACAAAAAAAAAAAACATAATGAGAAAGAGAGAGAGAAAAAGGAGAAACAAAGAAAATCAGGAAAGGGAAAACAGAGACAGCAGGAGACAAATGCCGAAGTTCACTATTCCTAGGCTGCTAAATTAGATCTGACTTTCTTGGCACTTGACCATATTCTGTCACCAGCTATATACTCCCCCTGATTAATACATCCAGTGAATAAGTATTAACCAGCACTGACTTCATCCTTGTTTTACCACCGAATACTTCTGTTCTGGCTAGCACTGCTTTCCCGAGAATCCTGTTCAAACCTGTTAATTGTCGCCCCTCACACTTCCCGCATTGCACAACTCAGTCGCTCGCCCGGTTCTCACTGTTGACATAACAACGCCCCGCTCGGGTTAAATTCTTAAATGGGCTTTTCCTGGATTAACAGCACGCATTTTGTCCCAAGGGAGAGAAACTGTGCTAAGACACTGCCAGCTGTAATACAGCTTTGCACTTTGATGGGAGACTCTTGTCCTCTGGTTCCAGTTGTGCATCGCCTCCCCAGCCCTTTGCTGACACAAATGGGCAGGGGAGATGATCTAGCTTAAAGAAACAAATGTGAAAACAACAGTTTTCACATCTCAGCACATTCATTCATCCTTAAACAAGTGGATGTAACAGCTGTTCCAGCTTCTTCCTTTAAGCAGGAAGGGTGTATGTGTTTTCCCAGGGCAGGTCTGCACGAAGGGAAGTCTCTGCAAGTAGGACTTTGTATTCAGGATCCACCTTAAACAGGTCTAATGGGCTCTGATGCCTGTTTAACCAGCAGCTCCCAAATATTCTGTATTAATCCTCAGTGCTCAAGGTTTCTCAAAAATCACCACCCATGCCCAGTTCTCAGCAAAAGTCTAATTGAAAACATGATTTAATATGATTGTGGGGACCAGCTACGGGTCATCTACCTTCATTTAGGGACACGCTGCTTGTGTTGGTTATTGCGATTTTGATGAATTATTCTCAAATCCTGTTGGTTATTGGGAGCTACCAAACACTTACTACATTTTGCTTTATTCAGAATGGGCTGAGTTTTGCTGAAAGCAGGAGCTGTCACTGTTAGTCTGAACTAGACTGAGCTCAGGGAGTCTGTCACTAGAACAATAGATCCAGGCGCAGACGCTGCAACTGGTTTTAAGCTGCAGAGAGTTGATCTGGTTCCAGCAACACGCTACAAACATCATCAGACACAACCAGCCAAAAACCGCTTCGAGCTACTCAGCAGACATGTCATCCAGGTACCACCGAGTGTTACTTCCCATATGCTGCCAAAGCGCAGAAAAGGGGTTATGACAAGAGAAAAACAGATTCAGTCTGAAATCTCCGTGTAATTAATTCACTTGCCCTTAAGAATCGTTGCAAGAAATCTCCTCTCGCAGAGCCAGCCAGCCCAACAAACCCACCAACGGTGTTATTTCCAGTGCAGCACATTAGACCTTGCAAAGAATTAATACAAGCTCTGTCAGCTATGAAGGAAAAAATGCAGCTTTTGCACGATCCGGGGTCTAATTGGCGCACGGGCTGACATTTGTATGCTGTGCTCAGCCAGCTGATACAGCCGCTCCGAACATCTGTGATGAATGCACAGTTCTTCTCAGCCCGTCGCAGGGAACTTTGCCCTCAATTCTTGCTTCTCCCTACCGCTGCCACTGGCGTTACCGGTGCCTTTACGAAGCGTCTTCCTCGCTCGCGATGCTGCGGACCGTTTCCATCCAAGCTCAGGGCCATATTCTGCCATCGCTTTCACACTGCATATCTCAGGATTTAAAATTAGGCAAGTAACGAGTCTCTGCCATGTAATTTACATCTAATCAGTATTCTGCTCTTCTGCTGCTCATCTCAAAGGGTGTCTACGGGAAGGGTGGGCAGCGAGCACTGCGATTCATTCAAAAGAGAAAACTAAAACTATCGCCCTCGGCGCACGCTGGAGGAGCAGGCAGAGCCAGCAGGCCTGCAGCTGCGCCGCGCTGCAAACCCCCTCCAAAGGGCTCAGGAAAGCGACCCGGGAGCGCGGGCAGCGAGGAGACGAGGCCCAGCTACAGGGATGGCACAAAGGAGCCGCTCTCACCCACTACACCCAAACAAACCAGCTCCTCTCTCGCGGAGCCTTCACAGCGACGCAGACACAGAAGGTGCGAGGGATTATTCTGCCCAAATTACCAGGGAGTTATTGCTCCTTTCCCCTTCTCTCCAGGGCTTGCAGAAGCCAAGCAGCAATGGAAACGTGTGCCCCGTAGAGCTCCCTTTTTGTGTACTTACGCAAAGGCTCTTTTCATAGCAGCGAGGCACCGCTGACACAAAGGAGCCAAGCTGCCATCAACACCTTCCTCCTCGGTGCCGCCTATGCCATTTGGCACCTTTGTGTGTTTAGATGGATGGGGGGGACTGAGTATTTATTACCATGAATTACTTAACCTCTGGTACCAGGGTGGTACCGTAAAGAGCACTGGAAGAACTGAGCCCCCATCTGCAGGGGGAACAGGGTGGCAGAGGCCAGGGGACCAGCAGGAGGGTACTGCAAGTGAAGGCAGAGTTATAACAGAAAATATTACAGACAGGAGACTAGGGATCAGAAAGGAAATATATTTACTTATTCAGCCAAATGGCCAGCATGCTTTAGATGCTCCCTCTCGCCTCTGGGGCAGACACAAACTGGCGTGGCTGACCGAGCTCCTGAGCACATGCTGCTCCTGGTCCCTTCTTTATGTAACGGACCCAGCTCCACTTTCTGCCTGCTGTTCCCTGCCTGCAGTTCTGCAGAGTTCAGAGATTTTGGACATCAACACCTTCGCTTCCAATCCCTGCTCGTAGCAGCACCCATCCTTTGCATCGCATGAAAAGCAAATGACAAACATACGGACAGGCAAAGTATTTTTATTCCATCTTTATTGCCTGCTGACACGTTCAATATGCTCAAACTACATCTGAGGGACTGCATAGAGAGTGTTTCTTGTTTATATTTGATGTACAGCAGAACACTTTACATTGCACCAAATGTTGAGCAAACGGTAATGGAAGAGAGGAGCTGCAGCGGCAGCTGGAATTTCTGAGGTGGTCTATGGAGATGCTCTGGGGGCAAAAGTCTGCTCATCTTATTAAAACAAACTGCTTTTCTGGCCAGATTTTGCTCACATCTGCAAGCTGAAGAATACAGATCGAGTAATATGAGAAAAGATGGTCTGACTCTGAGAGCTTCGGTTCCATGGCAAGAATACTTAGCAACTGAAAACTGCAACTGTGTAGAAAGGCCCAGAAGAAAACCCAGAGGGAGACATGAGAATTAATATCCTAGGGTCCGAAGCTGCAAACCCTGGCATGACACAATATTAATATGTTTATTTATGGGATAATCTGTTTTAGGAAAGAAGAGTTGTTCTGACACACTGGGCCTCTTTAAGATGGCCCCTACTTTGAAGAATTCCTGCCCACAAGGGAAAAAATGACCCAATAGGAATGAATCAGTCCTAAGGGAAAAGCATAAAACACCCATAATTGCTTTATGGGTGATCATATACTGCCACAGTGCTTTTGATTCAGACACAAAGCATAATATACCAAATGTATGGAGAAAAACATTCACTCATTTTCTGGGCATAGTTCATATACAGAATCTATACAGAATATAGAACTATATACAGAACTATATACAGTTCTCTATATATAGTTCTATATACAGTATATAGAACTGTATACAGAATCCTGTATAGATCGTTAGAACAGGATCATTACACAAGAGGAATGAGAGGCTTTTCTTTAATTGTGGTCTCTGTTGGCCCTTAAAATGTGAACTGGTGCCAGACCCACTTCCATAGGTCTAGCCCTGCAAGATGCTGGGGCTCCCAGCAAGGTGCAGGTCCTGGGACCTGGCTGCTCCCTGCAGGGTGGGAGCATTTCCAAAGCGGATCCTCTTGGAACAGATGGGACAGAACCTAAACCCATCACTTCTATTTAAATCTAAAGACACTGCTTGGGCAGGTCCAGGCATCTCCTCTTGCTGAATGCCCTGCCCTCTCAGCTGGCGCTATTTTGATTTCATTGGGAAAAATCCAGAATGATCCCTTACACTATCCCTGCTGATTGCACTTGGGTACTGGACAAGGTACTGGGCCTGGTTTCTCCAGATAGATTCCAACTTACACAGGTCATGTCAGGTAAGTCATAAATCCTTCCTACCACTCCAGGATGGATTTCCTTGCCTGCCATGTGGATTAGTGCTACAGAGGCAGGGAATGCAATTCAACCTTCTGGGGATAGGGGAACTTAAGAGCAATAATTAACTCAGAACAAACAAATCCGTTCTCACAAAGTGATTCAGAACCAGCAAAACCAGCTGTGTCATGTGGCAGATGGACGGCACGGACTCCTCTCACCAGCACAGGAAAATCAACACGCAAGGGTGGGTTATTGAACACGTGCAGTCTGGTGCACCTGCTTTGCACCTTGCTCCATTCTTGCACGTGGGTGAAATCCTGGCCCTCCTGGAGCAGTCCGGCCATCTGCTTCGGATGCTCCAAGTAGGATTTCACCCTCTGACCTGATTACTCTCCATTTGTCCTGGCACAAGACAACGGTCAGATCCCTGTTATTCTTTCTGCTAGAGCATCTCTGGCCAGGCCTGTGCACTCTCACCCTGTGTGAGGTTTTTTGCGTTCATATTTGTGACTTACCCTACCAAGGTGGTGCAAAGACAGAGCCACTTCCATGTGGGACCTTCTGTGGCTTCTGCAGCACCCTCAGGTTGCTCTTGGAAGGGAGAGAACATCTACCATGCAAGCTAGACCAGGCTCTTTTGAGATCTTAGAGACCATTTTCTACCTGTTCCTTACAAATTCTTAGCAATTACCAAATATCCAGGTCTACCGAAACTGGGAGAGCAGAAAGTGAAAGAAGAAGGGAAAGAAAAGAAGACAGAACTGAAAAAATGAGCAATGAGAGCTGGAAAGATGAGAGGGAGTAATGAATGTGAAGGGATGGTAAACATCAAGTGAAATACTGACTTTGACATAGCCGACAGTGAAAGTCCTGTAGATTTCAATGGACATATTATTTTATCCAGAGGCAAAAAGTGGGCATTTGCACTGAAGTACCCGCAGCCAAGATCGACTGAGCTTTCCCCTTGTCTCATGAATTCCTCACTAAAAATCCTTCTCCGTTTCACCAGGCATTCAGTTGCCTCAGGAATCTCATGGCTACATGTTTGTTAGCGTCCTATCTTTGAGAAGATGCACAATATTTTAGAAAAAGCTGTGACCTAACCAACTCCCTACATGGATCCACAGCTTAGCATCGACTATGCAGCACTGAAAACGGTTAGCACAAAGGCTTAAATCAACCAACTTTATGATTTAAGATCAGCTTGTGGTTAAATTGGTTACCTGGACCAGGACAAAGAAGCGTTTCTTCCATCTCTTCCAAACATTTTTACCAATGGCCCATAAATATCTAGGAGAAAAGAGTAGGTGAATTCAGTACACAAGTGATTATATATTATTCTGCTGCTTTTTAATTCAACTTATTTTTAAATTTAATTCTTTAAATTTCACTAGAAAATGAAGCTAATGCACAAGCAGGAGTAACTCAGAAGTCTCTTAAACTAGGCAGCACTATTGAAAGTATTTATTTCAGGGGATGCACTGGCCTGACTAAACCAGGTCACTGAGTTGAGCAGTTTAAGATAATTTCCTAAAAATCTCTTGCCTATAGATATTTAGGCAAACAGAATACTTTCTAAGGGTGAGTGAATCCACTGTTTTATACAAATGAAGAAGAAACTTTTAAAATCAATATCAAAATTAGCAATTAATCTCTGATGAAACAGCTGCTGTGGTGCTGTAAAGCTGTAAAAATAGTACAAATATCACTTAATACTGTAAAAATAGTAGGGAGTTAATAATAAATACAGTATTCAGCATTAATGTGTTTGTGTATCACTACGGTTATTTTTAATCTAGAAAAACACATAGAAAGAGAATTTCTTTTTGTTGTTGTTGTTGTTGTTGTGCTGGTGGTTCTCCATGCCAGAATAGAGTCAACATTTGCTGAATGCTTAAGGCACACAACTCCATAGAACATGCTCATGTGGACAAGGAGTCCTTGTCTTAAGAGTTCAAGAACATGGAAAATATTTGTCCTAGACCCAGAGATTCTAAGAATTTTGCCAGTGAATCTGAAGAGGCCAAGATCTGATTTTGTATTAGTCCTGCACAAAAAACAGTTTCAGAGTTTGACACATAAGCCTATTAACAATAATAATCTAAAAAGTTATTATGATTTACAGAGCCTAGAGTCAAAAAGTTCTCTTGAAATGTAATTAAAGATGCTGCATGTTATCTTTTAACTTCATCTTAGGTTCAATTTTAGATAATTTTGTATTAGCTCTAACGGATATCACATTATGATCTGGTATTACTCAGCATAGTCCATTAGAGTCAAAGGCCAATGTGTTTATATTCCTTCCTGAAGAAATTCTGATTCACCAGAAGATCTAGATAAGATGTTATGAATGAGCAAGATTCTGATCACAAAATAGCTCAGGGAACATTTTATACGCAGAAAACACAAAGTCAAATTTACCAATGATTTCACCGAAGCTAGAACTTCACCGCAGGTAGCTTAGGAAGGAAACAAAATGTGTAAAATGCTCAGAGCTGACTGACTTGCATATATTGCAAAATAAAATGTACAACCATATATGAATGTGTAAGATGGAAAAGACTTTGGCCAGAGTCTGCTCTCAGTCTGTATAGGAAAAGGCAATTTAATTTCAGAAAGGTCAATTACTCCAGTAACTGGTTCATAGCTACATGCAGGAGTGCAACTGAGCAGAGCAGAACTTGATTTCATGAAGAACATTGCAGAGCAAGTGCCAAAATAATCTGTCATGCACATTAATGGATCGGCCAAAGTCAATGAAATCAAATTACTTATTGTAACAATCTAACATTAAAAACCACATGATTTTAAGCAGCCTCTTGCAAATCAAATATTAGTTGAAGAAAACATGACAGAAAACAGGGCTGCTCAGCCCAGTTGCTATCAGATGCTACAGGGAAACAAATAGGGCAGGTGAATGGTTCCCTTCTGCTTTTGGTGCCCGTGATCCCATGGTGGAAAAATTATACTTTGTGTGTGGTTAATGGCTCTGATTTCATCAGAAGAAGAAATTAAAAGAAAGACGAGTGATTCAATCTATCTAATAATGACGAAACACACTATGAAAAGACACTATGAAAATAAAAATGAGGGGTGTTTTTTCAGCACTAGAAACACACTGGAAAAATAGTTAATCAAAACAATGACTTTCCTAGGGAGCTGCTGCAGCAAGTTTTTATCTTATGCACAGCTCTAAAGAATAGAGAGAGGCAAAACCTTGCCAAAGGCATTAACCAGATATTCCCAATGCATTTTGTAATTGCACTACTGGCAAAAAAAGTGGTATCTCAGTGTTTGCTTCCTGCAGCCACTAAAAGACAGGAATGATTCCCTTTTTGCCTACTCAGGACACATTAAAAAGCAAAGAAATTACGTAAGCTTGAATCTGAAAAATTCAATTCTGCCCTAAAATGTCCCAGCTCACTCTGTCCCTGCAAGGCAGGAGGACAGAACCCAGCAAGGAGGTTGGAGATCTCCCGAATCCTCCGACACGCATATTTGGAGGGAGAGATTTCCCTTTTAACCTTCCAGATCATTAGTCCTAGTTACAATTTATTCACCTACTACAGGCAGCTGTGTATTTCTGTGCAAATAATGATGATCACATTTCTTCATACGTAGAGTTTATTTGAAGCAAAATGTGGTGAGCTTCTTTTGGTTCTAAGAAGTCAATACTGAAAAAATCAGAATAACTTAGGAAATTATATGAAACTATCAATAAAGAGTTATGTGGTTCGATCATTATTTCCTTACAGAAAAAAAAAATCTAACAATTTCCTGAGGACTCCTTTTTAAAATTTAAACTGTTTGGCTGATATATATTAAAGAGACTACGCTAAGAGCATGTAAAGTGCATTATACATGACTGAACTAATGTCATTCCTATATTTACCCTTCTTTTGATCTTCCGTGAACTTCAGTCAGATTTTTTCTTCCAGAATCTTTTTAAAATCTTTTTTTCTAATGTTCATTAAAAATAAATTCAATTCAGAAGGTGGCAAGTATTTACCCAGAGTGCTTCATGTTTTGAGGCTTATCCATTCGCACTGCAAGCTTGATCTTCAGATCCTGATCCGGGCAGTTTTTGGAAACGGTCATTTTGTGCCACTCCGACTGCTTTGGGCTGTTGGGAGTAGGATGGAGAACAACCTGCAAGCAGAAAAACCAACAACGTTAAAGAGAAGAATTATTCACTAAATGCATTTTAATGGAGAACGAAACCATCAGATAAACTACTTTCTTTCTCATAAGTCTGCCTGAAAAATTCTGTTTACATCAGCAAAGTTAGCTATTTTTTGGTGTTTTAATATACAGCCTGTTATTTTGAATTAGTTTATACATTCTTTGGTTGCTCCACCTACTCTGCCACTGTTTGTGGTGTTGTGCAGAACTGAACTGTGTTATCATTTCCCATCTTGCAGTCACTTAAGGAAAAACCACAGTAAAAGAGTTTGCAGCAGGCCAGGTAAGTCAGTCCAGAAGCGATGCGGGGCTGATGTGACTGACAGCAAACCAGCAACGAGATCCCACTGCGACTGCCTACAGCAAAACTCACATTCCCACTGTTGTTTCATGTTTTCCAGAAGTTTTACCTAAAATGATTCATCCATTGCTATAGAACAGGTTGTCATGAAGCTGCCTGCATTTTTTGCTTACAGATAGGACGGGATGCAGCAGGGAACATTTCAGATAGGTCAGTGCTCTTGGTGACAGCCCTCCTAAGAATTTGTCATCACCCCGTGAGTCTCTACAAACATCCTCCTCTGTGCAATGTTTCTTGGCTTATCTCCCATGACTGATTTCCCTACAAGGTCTCCTTGCTTCCTGACCTACACAGGCTTCTTGAAATGCGCATAAAATACAAGCATTGCACTCCCACAACTGGTAAAAACTGTATCATGTATTGTGATGTGACTCATTGCAGGACTCTGCTTTTATTTCATGCAGAGGGAAAAGGAAGGAGCAGCCTCCAGCTGGGGCATATCAGTGCAACATCAATGATTTCAGTGGGGCGATGTAGATTAATGCCAACAGAAGCGCTTGGCTAATCAAAGAAACTTCCCTATTGCCTCCTGGGGTGTCCACACGGATCCTTTTGGGTGGCTCAGCCCTGGGACTGTAGGAGATTTATGCATCTGTGTGGATAAAAGCACAGAGCAGCTGCAGCTCTGTTCAAAATATCAGTCTCTCCCTCCTACCCCCTTTCCTCTTGCAACCATGTCACTCAGAGATGACTTTTCTGGGTGAAAATTCAGTTAAGTCTCTGCTGTCCTGTAGTGAGGTGACTTTCCTTTTCATCCATTAACCTTTATAAAGGAAAATTCTATTATAAATGGCTCTCTTCCCCCTCATTATTTGCTCTGCTTCCATCACTCACTCCTTTAGTCATACTTAGGCTGTGCAGCTGTCAAATCCCAGCACAGCTTCTGAGCTTGAATTCCACCATCTACAACTTTACTGCTGAGTCAACAAGCTAGGGATTTTTCTACCAAAATATTCTCGACCCTTTGATGAATGATTTAAAACACTATTTTAGTGTCTCCTGCAAAGCCTGAGGTTAACACCAGTAGAATTTCCCCCTTGGTTCTGCATTGCTGCAATTCACAGCTCTTGCTCTTGCTGGATGAAATCTTGGCACAGCTGAAATCCACGGGAGTTCTGCCACCGCCTTCAATAGGGTCAGGATGTATTCCCATGGCTTCAGCTGCCCATCCAGCAGTTTAGGGGCTTGGGAGCTTTTTCCAGCTCTTTTTTCAACGAAAGTGGTGAAATGAGGGGTGCCGGCCGGCTGCCAACTTAACACTTGCAATAGAAAGTGGGTATTGTGACTGCCTGGCAGAGCACAAAGCTGCTTCTCAAAGGGCAGCGACGCATGGGCGTTTTTGTGCTCAGAACTGCCCCTCGGAGACTTTGCTTCCCTCCTCTCTCTGCCCAGACGGGTCCGTGCCCATTTGGACAGCTAAATCGGGGGCTTAACACGCTCCCCGTTTCATTATTCTGCTAAAAGAAGAAATCCTGACGCAGCCCGAGCCGACACGCGTCACTGCGAGACCGCTCCAGGCGCACCGAGCGGCCCTTTGAAGCCCGGCTGGCTCGGAGCGCCGGTGGCCCCGCTCCAGAGGAAATCTCCGTCCTGCTCTCTGCACTTGCCGGTGCTGGCCCACATTCTTGGGATTTCAGGAGCTTAAAGCGGAGCGATGGCTTCCCGCTGGACTGGGAATTAAAGCGCATCGGCAGGGCCGGCTCATCAGCATCGCAGGGCGAGAGGGGCTGCTTTGGGGCCTGACATCTCTCTCGGAACAACACGCAAAGCTAATTGCTCGCCGAGACCAGCAAAGTCAGCACTGCTCAGCGCTGCCAGTGGAAACAAGCCCTACAAAGCGAGTGGTTCTACATCAAGTGTGACCACTCAGGGGGAGAAAAAAAAGGCCCTGAACAGCATTTGTGGGTGACTTGGTGAAAGGCTCCGCTCAGCATGCTGCAGCGCATAAAAGGAGGAGACACAAGGTGTCGGGCTGGTTAAAGAATGCAGTTTTGAAAATAATCCCGAAAATATTATGATGCCGAGCAGCAAAGCAAGTGTGGACCTTCGGCTGGAGTACTGTGCTCTGTTTGGTTCTCTTGAAGAGAGGAAAGGGATGTATAAAAGGGAGGATGGAGTTCTGGGTGAGGGAAGTGTGAGGAGGCCATCACTGCCTTTGAAGAGAGGGTGAGGAGAGGAAAGGAGGAGAACTTTGCTTTTCTCTCCTCCAAGCGCCAGAACAAGGGATGTTTCATGACCATGAATACACAGATATCTAAAGTGAACATTAAATACACGAGACCAAATCCCCTGCAGAGCTTTCCACCATAAAGATATGAGCTAGATCAGCAACTTGCTAGGATCTGGAAGAAGATTCGGCACTTGTAGGAATAATAAGAATGGAAAATTATGTTATTAAGGACAAACTGCTGTTTTATGGGAGACTGACTCCTGTGTGCAGCCTTTAACTATAAGGGGTTAGTAAGAAGCATCCCAACAATAGGTCAGGTCATAATTTCTTGGATATGCCACAAGATCAGAGCATTTTTTGGCCTTGGCTGTGGACAAAACAGACAGCAATTTGTGCTGTAGAGCTGGCCAGATGAACCACAGCTTCTGTCTGGCAGTTATACAGCCCACGTTGAGCTGCTGCACAGGGATGTGCGAAGTCAGCGCGTCGGGAGCAGCCTCACCCTCTGTGAGCTTATTTTTATTTGGTTCCACTATGCTATTTAGAAGAACAGACCTGCTGTCAATTCCCTTGTTGATTAAATATTTGCTCTTAATTTTGGGTGTTCCCAGTCTTTCTTTTACGCTTCCTGAAGCCTCCCATGACACTGAGGTCATATTGTGGGGTTCTTCACATCTCTTAGCTCCCTACTATACACCCAGTTTGAGGAGATGCCCCTTGGGCTTTTCCTCCTTGGACTTCAGCCTTTTGCAATAAGTTAGTGCTTTCAAACACTCAAACCATGCACCAGCTCTCCAGCAGATAGGAGCGTCTCTTGCCAAACTTAAATCTCTTTTCTTGCTTCCGCATAATCCCCTTTCTCCCTCGGCGAAGACCATTTCCGTAAGCGACTTCTAAAGCTTTCCGGACTGCCAGGATCACACACAAGATCCTCTGCCTCTGCTTAGTGCGGGCACAGCCAGCTGAAATGCTGCCATGAAAAGCGAACAACAAAGCGTGCGCGATGCAGCACTTTCCAGTAGCGTAGAGCTCACTTTCTTCCCTCCCAAACCTTGGCAAAAAAAGCACAGCACATTGTGCTCCAAAAGTGTTTCCATACGGGAGAGATCTAGAAAAGCGGGTGCAGAAAGAAACGTTATTAAAGGCAGAAGCTCCTTACCCTGCCGAGCTCCTTGTCCTCCAGGGCCAGCACGCCGGTGCTCTCGGTGAACAGCTTCACCTTCACTGCCGGCAGCGCGTGCGTCGTCGTGAAGTCTCCCTGGGTGCCCCAGCTGTGGAAACAGGGACACAGACGCGGTCATCCCCATCGCAGGATGGACCTACTGCCTGGGCGTGCAGTGGTCAACAGAAACACCCTGCCTGGCACACGCTGCAGTGGCCGGGTTGCCTGAGGGCATTATCTACAGAGGGAAACGTGGACAGATGTTTAGAAAAGCCACGATGGTTCTTTGGGTAAAGAAAAGAGTATTTGGGACCAGCAGGAAAACAAATTTAGGAGAACTTATTTGTTTAGCAATTACAATAAACCTCCTGCATTAGCAGCCTTTGCAGCTATAACAGCATTTGAGATCTAGGACACCGGCACCTCGGACATCTGTAATCGCTCAGGCAGCCCCTCCGAACCCCTCATTTGGAGGCCCGGGGAGCAGAGAAGCAACTTTGGTGTTGTTGTTGTTTTGGTTTTTGATTCCCCATGAGCTAGATTTCTGCGTTGCTCCTAGAGACCCTGGAAGCTCATCACACTTCAAGCAACGTGTTCAAACGAGCCTCAGGGACGATCATCCCACAGGTGCTTCTTACAAACTCGGAGAAACAAACAACACGCAGTGAGCAACACAGCAGAGCGACGCGGCAGTACGTGATACAACATCCCTCGGGGCCAGACGAGCGCTTCAACGTGTCCTGCTGCCCCTTATGAGTCACTCTTAGCAACTTTCTCATTTCACACTCCTCAACCTGGATGCTCTGCTGAAGAACAGCAGCTCCCATAGAAATGACTCAGAAAAACAAGTGGTCCACAGCACGTATATTCCTCAGATATAAACACCAGTGTTTTCTTTGCATTTGGGAAGTCGTTGGGAAAAATAATTTACTCTTCCCAGTGTAAAGGGGCCATGGGTTGGTACTCTGGTGTCTCCTGGACAAGTCTAGTCCAACAGAGCCCATTAACCAGCCTGGTTTCTCTGCTGACTTTGCTCTCAGGTTTGCTCCCTCGGTGTCACTGTTCCACGCTTCCACCTTTATGTCGATGCATCAATCTGGCAGCAGTGCCAGGGAGCAGAGGCTGGGCATAAATTATCTACAGCCTGACAGGGCCTGTCAGAAGCCCCCAAATTAAATCTTTTTCATGTGACATCCCTCAGCTACCTAATAAATGTTTTACACAAGCGACCCTAGAAACAGCCTTGTTTTCTAATTGCAGCTTCGGAGCAGACTATGTTTTCTCTCTTAAAAAATTACATTGCCACCAGGAGGGACAATGAATCTTGCTCCGGGGAAGGAGAAAAAAGTAAGAAAATAACCAACCTTGCACTGTGTATTTTGACAGCATCTGCTTTATAAAACTCCTATCTCTGTTTACTATTAAAAAGCTCTTATTTGCTGAAGCATTCCCAGACCATATGTTATCAACAAATGTTACTAACCAAATACAAACAGTAATTTTCATTAGGTTTCCTTCATGAGAACAACATTAACCACAAAGAGAATAAACGTTTCAAATGGCAGTGAACACACAAACTCCTGAGGACGCTGTGGGACTTGCATATTCATACCCTAAAAGCCACGGAAAGATCCATCCCGGCAAAAAGCGACCCTCGGAAGTTGGATTTCGTGCAGGCTGGAGCCTGCGATGACGTCGCTAGTTGCCATAGCGATGCCCAACATAAGGCCATAACTCGTGTCACCGCGACACGGTTGGTATTCGGTCCACGTACGCGCTGTATCTGCGCTGCGTATCAAATCCCTGTTCATAAAACTAGCTCCGGACATAGGCGTTAGATTCTTTGGAGGGAATGACAATGCAATGGTTTCGTTTGAGCAGTTAATAATTAAAGAAGCTTTCAGTAAAGGATTTATTTGCTGAAAATGTGCCTCGGGACCGGTGAATTAGCCAGGCAAGCTTGGCCATCCCCAGGTCACAGAGCTCCCTCTTGCACCTTCATGCAGTCACACACGTGTAAACCAGGACAAATAATGTCAGCGTGGCCAAAGGATGCTCTCGTGTGTCACTGAAGCAAGCAGAAAACCCTGGCGCTCCATTCCCAGTTAGGAGCACATTAATTGTCTGAATTGCACCCGAAACCCTCAGCCTGGCACCTCCTATTGCCTCGTGTTCCTCAAAGCCTGGAGCTGGCCGAGAAATAACGCCAAGCACATGGACTTGGCTAAAGTTATAGCCCCATTTATGGCATCTCTGCTGTTCCATCACTAGAACATACCAGCGTCTCTAAGGTTTTGAGTTAGGCATTAAACTTAAGAGGAGTCAAGGGATAAAACACACAATGTGACAAATGCTGGCCCTTATTTTACCTTTCACAAGCGAAATAAGTAGATCGTCACTGCAGTCTTGGCACATAAGCTTTAGGAACAGGGATTCGCCCAGAGGTGTCAGACTAAAGCACTGATTTTTTTCTTAAATAAAATGTTAAATGACACGGATCCAGCAAACGAGACAGGATGTTAAGGAAGGAAACTCAGCCAGGTTATCGGCTCTCTTCCCATGCTCTGTTACAATGCGTGATTAAATAATATTTGAGATGTCCATAAAGTTTGAGCAAAATGCTGTAAGGATTCCTGTCCTGACGGTACATGTAAATCCATAAAACCAGAGGGCAGGATCCACAGCCCAGCTGTTTTTCTCTATGGCAGCCCACTCATGTGGCCTAATCCAAGGCTTTCTCAGCCGCCCTTGAGAGAAACTGAGTTAATCATTTCTATTCACCTTGAGTAACGGAAACATTAGCACCAATGACCTCACAAACAGCGAACATACATATTAATACCGGCAAAGGCATTCAGGCCTTTCATTCACGCCTGTCGCCAACAAGTCCCCTTAGCCTTTGCCTAAATTAAAACACGGAACCTTCTCCCATGGCCGGGCTTGTAACTTCAGCGTGCGGTAACACTGAAGCCTGTGATTTCTATAAATAATGAACAAGAGCAGCTGAATTACGCTGCGGCGCCATGAATCAGTCCCGCTAACCAGCTCGGCCTGTCAGGAGGGCAGCACGGGAGCAGCTGCAGAGTGATTTGCTCTACACGGCGCTGACATTTACACACGATCTATGACCGGTTCTTATGGGCTTCCAAACTGCTAGAGGACACCTTCTCTCCCACTTGCGCTGATATATACATTGAAGGAAGTGGCTTGCTAGTTGGCATGGAAGAAACGTGAAAAAAAACAGAAAATAGACGCACCAGCGTGCCTGCATATCCCATTTGGGGCTTGGGCTGCACAAAACGAGGCGGCTATGGAGGAAAGTTCAGCAAGAGGGTGGTACGGGCAATGCTCCTGCCATATATTGCATGTTTTCTGAGGAAACGTGCCAGAAAAATGAACATTTACTCTTCTTGGGTGTGATGATTTTGGGTTCTTCGCTCACTGCAGCACTAGACATGGTGCCTGCAGGACCCTGTCCTGAGGATGGTGGAGTCTGATCACGCCTGGTCAGTGGGAGTCCAAAGTGCTATAGTTTTGCACTCTGTTTTTCTAAAATCCTGCCTAACACATGATCACATTCCATCTTCAGCCTCATCTCTCAAAATCCCTCTCTTTTCAGGGAGCAGCGTTATGCTGGGCCATAAATCATTCACAACTGAAGCCTGAGCACTGGGGAAAGCAAAGTTACAGAGCAAGCACTGCAGGAACCGAGTCACCCTTCCTTAACGCAGGTGATGGAGTAGGATGTTATTTTAATTTTTTTTCAAAAGTATTTCTCATTTTTCCAATAAGGAAGAAAATGAGTATTTCCGTTTAACAGCTCAAAAATATTGTAACAGGATTAAAACCTTTTTGTTATCTTCTTTAATGCTTTGCACATTCCAGTTATTTGAAAGCATTAAATACAGGTTGATGACCTAGGCTATACTTACAGGTGAACTTTCTGAACTTCCTTGTCCACACTGTGAGGAAGCAGTTTGTTATAATACAGTGAGCACAGATTTACCCACTGGAGGAGGAAAACAAAGATGGAATTAATTACATTAAGATGAAAATGGAATTTCATTTCTGAAAATGGGTTTTTGCAAACCTCTAGGGCTGACATAAATCTTGCAACATCTCCCATGTCCTGACCCTTCCGCCAGCAGCTGTTGGGCGAGCAGACAGCGTGCTCCGTGGGAAGAGCGTTAGCGAGGTGACAAACGGGCAGGGGATGTGACAGCAGGGACGTGCCTGGACACACGGCAGCGGAGGGCACTCAGAGCTGCCACAGGTGGGCACAGAGGAGGGATAAAAACAAGCAGGACATTCCAAGGCCTTTGGGATAACATGTCTTTTTGCAGCTCCCAAGAGTAATGGCAAGAGGTAACTGGTTATTCTAAGAATCCTACCCTAAAATTGCCCCATCTTTCCTCTGCTAAGGAGGGGTTCCACAGGTAACTGCTGTAAATATACAAAAAAAATTCCTTTTTGCTGATCAAACAGCCTTTTAGTCCCCTCCCTGCAGAGCAGACTGAGTTGAAGGAGGAATCTCAGCACAACCAAATTTGAGCCCTTCTAGACTCTTGTCCATAGGCTTCTGAGTGATGACAAACCCTGATTCTGCTGACGCAGCTACTGTGCAAGCGACAGATGTGTCAGCACCCTCCTACACACAGGAGCCCTGGTCCAGCAGAAGTGGCTTTACCTGCCTCCCCCTGGAGCGTGTACAGCTCTACAGAGATCATCTCTGTACTGAGCACTGGAATCTGCTGCGATGGGACAACCTGATGCCTCTCAGTGTATCCGTAGTTTTCCCATACATATGAATTCCTTCCAGCTGAGCATATGTAACACTCCTTCTGCTAAAACAAAAGCATCACCAGTAATTCCTCTGCTTACGAAAAGGGTGCTTATTTACCCCAAATCCCTGCTGCAGAAAGAGCTATGGCATTGCACAAGGAGAGACAACAGGCTCCTAAGGAGTCTCTCCTCGCAGCAGCTAAGGATTTTGTCAAGTTTCCACCATTCTACAGACTGGCCATTTTTGATTCCCCAGCTCCCAGATGCACGCGTCACACACAGGGACTCCGTCCTGTTTAGCACCCTGCAGCACCCGGCGGCTCACAACAGGGCTCACAACAGGGCTCACAACAGGGCTCATCTCTCCCTGTGGGCTCTGCAGCTCCGACCTCTGCAGCTGACGGCGCTGCCTGGGGATGGTCCTTGCCATGCAGAAACCACAGCCCGACTGCAGCACCAAGGGCTTCCGCAGCATCGGTGCTGCGCCGCGCGATACGGAAGCTGCAAAAACGGGCAGGAGGTGGATTTCAACACATAATAGCTATTTACGGCCACGAGATGGCATTCCTGCCCCAGAGATGTCCCTGTGCCATGCCTACACCCCACGTGCCCAGCACTGTGCAGTATTCCCAGGCTACCCCCGTGCCGGCCTTGCTGCAAAAAACGTGTCTGGCTTGGGCGTGAGTTTATGGCAATGCTATTCACTGCAGTCCGCAAGGTCCTCGGAGGAAAAAGCAGCAGAACGACTACTTCAAATGCCCTGTGGTCTTGCTTGATACTATGGTATTACTATTAGAGGAAAAAAGCTCAGCAGGAGGAAACAGAAACATATGCCCAGCAACCTTTTATTAGGCAGTCTGAAGAGCAAAAATAATTGCTTTTGGAAGGGCTGCCTCCTGTATATGTTTTACAAGACTTTAGCAGTGGATCTGCCCTGGATACAGCAAGAGTCAAATTTTCATTCATGAAATTGGTCTGTGCACATTGACTAGGTGCAGGTGTTACCCATTCCTCTGTAAGGCCACCGTAACTCCACACACACTAATCAATGTTTCCTTTTGCAAAAGCAGTGCAAGGACACACCACTAGGCAACATCTAATCATTTTAAAGAACAGTTATCTAATTCAGAAATGGGTAATCACCCTCTCAAATCTTATCACCCTGTAAGAAAAAATGAGCAGGGAAATCTGTTATTCCCAGGTAGATATGGAATGGAGACAATTTGGACTTCTGAGGCCACATGCCTCCAGCTTTACAGACACTTGGTGTCTCCCAAGCACAGTGCATGGAGCAGGAGAGAAGAATCCTCTGCCTGAAACACAGGTTAGTGCTTCTGTCCCAACACAGACCCGCTTCACTAGAGAAGAGCCAGGAAATACATCCTGAACATAAACCAAGTAGAAAGCAGCATAAGGCACCCTCCAAATCAGAGGGAAACAATAGCTGTCACTCGTCTTCTGTCTTTCTGTCAGCTGGCCTGTACTTAAAGAGCTAATTTCTGGCAAATGCTGCTGGAAATGTCTTATTTAGCAGTATACAAGCATTTCCTCCGCTGTGAAATAGAAACATTGAGCTGTTTTATGACAGAAAACCCAGTGAGAAATGAGTCTGAGCAAGGCAAGAATGCACAGACACTACCAACAGCTGCAGCAAATATATTAACACCGTGTTCTTTCCCTCTGTGTGAGATCCAGCCCCAGGACAAGCAGTTTGCTTTTTTTGGCCTGACAAAGGTTGCAAGTTGCAGCAATTGCAGGACTTGGGGGAGTTTCTCCTCCCAAAGACTCCCTCAATAACCACCGTAAGAGCCTGCTGTTCCCCAGTGCTGACGGACCCCACAGCTGCCAGGCAGCCAGGGCACTCCCATATACTGCATCCTACTCTCATTCAATCCTACCTTCAGGAACACCTTGGAGATGCTCTGGATCCAAAACACGTCTTTCTGGACTCCAGTTCAGTTTTGCAAGCATGGGCATCTCCCTCCTAGAGTCCTGCACTGTTTGCCAATGCAGCAAAGGTCTAGCTCACTCAAAGAGCTCTCAGACATGATGTTCATCATCAATATCACCAGGAAATGGGTCTCCCTGCCTTCATTTTACATAAAGAACTGAAATACCAAGAAATCACAGTCAGGGTCATCTGCTCCATTAAACTGTCCCTTAAATCCAGAGCACCGTGCATGTAGGAGTAGGCAAAGTAGCAAATTTTAAAAACATTTATAACTGTTTTAAAGTCTCTTTAAATAATCATGTGTCCTACTTGTACAAAGCACTTAATTAATAAACCAACAACCGGGCACACGTTCAGACACGTGTAAGCCCCTGCCTTTCACTAGATAAGTAATGTGCAGAGCGGGGACTCACGTATGGTCTATGAGAAGACTAAGTGTAAATCAGTATTTTTTTTTCTGTGTTTAGCAAGTATTTCAAATCGCTTGATCCCAGTCATACTTCAATGTCCTTTCAGTGTTCAGTATCCTGTCTGAAGGTTGCACGGAGAGGAGCGATGCAGCAGATGGGTATAGATGAAAATTGCCTTGGGCATCATCACACCTTCTGGGATACTTAAATTTGGACGTACACGTTCTCACAGGAACAAATAATTCCCGAATGCAGGGGAACATTGAAGAAATTAGACAGCTGACCAAAAGAGATGCATCCCAGTACTTTCTCTGATGGAAAAGGTGCATGAGCTCAACCTTTACAAGACACCAGAGAACACATATAGATGTAGAGCTATGTATATTCTAAAGGTCAAGGAAAACAGAGCCAGAGGTTGCTCTTACTTGATTCAAGAGAACCCGGTTACAAGATGTAAGTCTGTAGAAACAAGACTTCATTATTACTCAGTAGCCTCTTGTGTAACAGTCATTTATAGCACAGGAGAGCAGTGACCACAGGAGTTTGCTTTGCAGATAAGAGCCCTGAAGAGGGGTGTTTATGGGCAGAGGGGTTGTGTGTCAACAGCCTTCGTTGCTGCTCCCCCAAAACAAAGAAACAAACAAAAAAAAAAATCATCAAACTGAAAGCAAGACACCAGGATCAACCATCCGCCTCCCTCTGATTCAGCAGGTCACACCGTAGAAAATAATGGAGATGGGAGGAAGAACAGGGTCTTGGACACTGTTCATGTGATGACAAATATCTCCTCACTCTTCCCCCTCAATAAAAGAAAATCTCTGTGGAAGAAGGAAGTATTTGGAAAGGAGAACTGATTACTGATACAGGATCACAGCAGGGAGAAGGAAAGCAGTTGTAATCCAAGCAGACCACTCGGCAAGTCAGCGTCAGGAAGGATGTACGGGACACTGCCTCGAGGCGGGCTGTTTATCCTGGAGAAAAAATGATTAATCTGAAACCATCTTTGTCCCGCGTGGGCCCAGAGACGGCGTGCTGAACCACATACACACCTGCAATGGAAAAGAACATTGGAGCTAATGGGAAAAAGCAGCTTCTCCTGTAGGAGACTCATGCAGACAGAGCTGCTTGATAGAAACAATTCTACTTGCCAGGAATAACAGCTAGATAAAACCAAGGCGTGAATTAGGTGTTTTGGCTGTGAACTCTGCTACCTCGGTGGTAACTGGGTGCTGTATGTGACCTGCACAACCCTTCCCATTCAATATTAACTATTTAATCATTTTTTCAGACCAAAATCATAAATAGTGACAACAAATGCAAAGTTTTCAAATGCAAAGGGCAGAATTGTGCCCAGCCCTACGCAGGTCACAGGGAAGGGGAATCACCACTTCTTTTTGGTGAGATACTAAAAACATGCAGATCAGTGATAAGGAAGGGCAAGAAGTTGTTCTGATTTGCTAATTGAAAGGCCACTGCACTCCTCGAGTGAATCACACGCACGTATCTGCACAGTAATCTTCACCTGCATTTTCTGCTGTGTTTAATGACTTGCCCGCAGCCTCCATTTTCAAAAATGAGAATGTCATAAATCTCAGGAGCTTTGTGGAAATGCTACCAGGTGCTCAAAAGGGTATGAAAAGAGCAGGGCAGACAGAAGCAGGAGGAAAACTCTTCAAGAGCAAAGCCATGCTGTCTCCCTGGAAAACTTGTTCCTAGACATGCCAAACAACTGCAAGCAAGGAAAGAAATCCTCATGGCACTTGCGTGGGGGCCTTAGACATCACTGTATCCTTCAGCTCCCCCGAAGTTTCTGTTCCTGCCTCTGCTGTGGGTCAACCCAGCAGTATCAGCGCGCAGGGACGACAGGGTCCAATGTCAGCGGTAGCCAGGGCTGCACCACTTGGCTTTGCTTCTTCACAAGGTTCCTGGAGGTTTCCTAAGGAAACAGGGCTGCAAACACCTGCACGGCTGTGAAAGGAAAGCTGGAACTTGAAAGGCAAGTCAGTCAGTCTGGGTAAGGAAGGCAGCTCACGCTTAGAGCTGAAGCAAGATTTAAGAGAGAGAGGAAAAGAAAAAAATAAAGCCGCCTCCTCCTAAAATTTCCCGTTGCTTTGTTTTTATGCAGTATCATGAATTCTGCTTACGCAGGGCTAAGGATGCAAATCTCCATGTGAATGCCTGCTTAAGGCAGGCTGGCCATGCAGATCATGATTCGGGAGAAAAGCTCTGCGACACAGGACAGCTTTGACCACAGCGCGAATTCGAGGCTGCCGAGTGAAGAGCCCGGTGGGACTGTCACGGTGGTTGGGACAGTAAGAGCGAGAGTCAGTGACTGACTGTGGGGCTGTTTGCTTGGCCACGTGTCTGGCAGCTTCCTACCACATGGGGTACCAGCAAGCTGCCCTGAAAGATGATACCCAGGGCGAATTATGGGCCAAATTCTAACCGTGCTCACATCAGTATAAACCTTGTCAGTGTTGTGGAGCTCATTTTTTTCCTACAGTGTGTGGAGTATTCATAATTTACACATGTGATTTAATCCTGAATGGATCCGCTCCTGTTCTACCACAGGGAAGTGTTCACAGCATCTCCTAACTAACTGTAGCAGCAAAACACTGACGGCAACAAAATGCTCTTATCACGCTGCTACTCTGCACAGAGCCACTGAGCATCATTTCCAAACCCAGTGCCTGAGGCAGGGGATTCCTCAATGAAAAGGACAGATTTCCACTGCTGCAAAGAGGCCAGGCCGGAGGGGATGCCTGCTTTCCAAATCCCCTTCCTGGAGAGCAGGGCGCTTCATTGCCCACTTTGCCGTCCAAATTCCACGTCCTGCAAGGAGATGTGCAAGGAACGGCACGAAGAAAGGAGGCTGTGGAGTGTCTGCTGCCGTCACGGTCGCACTGCTGGCTGCTGCACAGCAATTTGCAGCTAAGACCCTAGCAGAGCGATAAGCCGAGAGAGAGGTTTGCTGCAGGGATCCAGCCAAGGGCAGTCTGCCACGGCGCAGATAAGCAGCACAGGTAGCAGAGCATCTTGCAAGCAAATCAGACAGCAGCGTCGGGAACGGGCACAGCGGTAACACGGGCACCCCCTTCTACAGCAGGGGCTTAGGAGGGGGCAGAGGGGCACAGGTTGGACGGGCAACCAAGAACACTGCTTGCTCAAGGGGGAATTTCTCAAAGAACATGAGGTCCAGATTCTCATCTGTGATTAACAACATGGGGCTCTCGTGGAGTCAGACAAGAGACTCGTTGAGGATCCTCTCCCCAGCACTGACCCACAGCAGATCCGTAAGAAAAATGCATGAAAAAACAGACAGTAAAGACAAATCTTTTTTTCCTTCAAAATATATAAAAAAATCCTCTCCCCCAGTTAATTCCTTGCAACTCCCCCACATACACACTCTTTTATTAACCAGGTGGTTAATAAAGCACCTGCAAAGCCATTTACCATGCACCATGTGCAGCAAACACACACACGGGTCTGCAGCCAGGCCTCCTGGGCACATGTGGGACCCAGATTATCCGTGCTGCAGCTCCATGCTCATCTCTTACACTCTGGATTCCTGCAAGATCTTGCACTAAGAAGGGTCCTGAAGAGGCCCCTTCGCAAGGAGAATATTTAACCTCAGTTAAACCATTTCCAGAGTCGAAGGAGTCCACACCTCAGTCTCTTGCTGGTGGTGCCAGAATGCACAGATGGGTTGGGCAGCTTCTCCCACAAACACTTAGTTATTGCCTGTAACCTGAACAGCTCAGAAAACTCCAGTGCACAAACATCTGATTTATATCTCTATAAGCAAGGGGCGAATGAGACCCTCTCCATATCCTGGACCTCCAAGTTAAACAAGACATTGTAGGTGCTAAAATAGCTGAATGGCACCATAGTAGAGGGTTTTAATTCACTACTTGAGAGATATGGGAAGAATTTTGGATGTACAAGCTCAGATCTCGTCCCTTTGCTGCAGCACAGCGAGTCACAGCTATAACACCCTTACTCAGTTACAAGTGGAGTCACACCAGAAATGACCCTCAAACTTACGTCTGAAATGAAAAGATGCAACGAGGCGATGAGTCAAAGCAGCGATGAGTCAAAGCACTCGGTGTAGTGAAGTATGTGCCGATGAATACACAACATTTATTTACAAGGCACACTGGACCTTGTTGCTGTTTTGGTCTCTTTGTTTTCTTTTGTTCTGCTCACATCAGAGAAATGAGACGCTCTGAACAGATGAAACACTGGCACAGCCTGGTACTGCTACAAGTATAGGTCAACGTTTAAATACATCCAGCAGCCTCTTTAGAGGCTGCAGGACAGGTTGTTGTGCCTGGACCTTATCTCCTGTTCCCAGACCCTTAGCAACCTTGTTCTCAACCCTGCTAACAGCAGCATTAGAGACACAAGTCCCTGGAAGAGGAACGTCTGGGACTTGCAGAAGTCACTTCATCCTCTTTAATTTACAGACAAGGCAGACACCAGGACAACTTGCACAGAGAAAGAGAGATTTAAAAACCTCACAGACCTGCAAGGGTGCAGTTTCAGTGCAAAGGGCAGTAAATCCTGGGTGGGCTGGGATTGGGGATGCACTGTAGAGGCACTTGTGATTTAGGACGTAACAGAAAGGCTTCTGCTTACACAACTTTCTTTAAAGCACAACACTGCAAGCCTGATCTGATACGTGCCCTTGCTATTCCGGGTCTGGCCTTTGCTAAAACGGTGCCATCCTGTATTGAGACGGATAATCCCTACATGAAGAGATTGCGCTTAAAATATCAGGAATCCAACAGAGGGTCTAAGAATGAATAAAAATAAAAATAAATAAATAAAAGAACAGTTACTGACATCCCCAGAGCCAAACGCCTCACACGCTACTAATCTCATTGTTTGGTAAACTTGAGCACTAACCACAGCTGCTATTCTGCTTCTTTCAAGATCTGCAAACAGGATTTAAATTTCAAAGTCACTAAGATGCTTTCAACAGCTTCTTCTCAAAAGCTGCTGCTTTCCATCCCAGGGGAGACAAAAAAGCAAATCTCTCCCAGCGTTAGCGAGTGGAAGAGCCAGCCGAGCGCTTCGGGAAGTCCTTCCCTCCCAACTTTGTGGGGAGCCTGTCTGTTCCCATTAGGTGCGCGCGTGTCACCGGGAGCAGCGGAGCCGCGCGGGGCCCTCGGGCACGGAGCGACCCAAGCAAACAGCAGCGCGTCCGTGGGCGGCCGGCGGTGCCTGCCTGCGGGCTGGCGTCTCAAGGACGCGGGAGAACACAGCAAACTGCTCCACGGGGCACTCAGGTAGAAACGAGATGCCTTAAATGGCTGCACGGCCTTGCAACAGCCCCCTGTCCTCCTCCCAAGGGTACGGGGCTGGCACAAAATGTGAAGTTTTCCACTGAATCTCACTGTTCAAACGTAAGGTTTTTTCCTTGTTGATAAGTTGGTGTTTGTCAAATTAAGTTCTCTCAGTCCACTTAGCTTGCAGAATGACGGCAAAAATGCATTTGGGGCAGTTTGAAAAGTCCTGGTTTAGCCTGGCTTCAAGTCATGTATTAAACAACAGGACAAACGTCTGTCCTATGTGGTTCGTTCTCTATTTCATACTCTTCTTAGGGGGAGAATGTAAAAGCAGGGAATTTCAACAGTTTTCCCTGTGTGAGCTGTGTTCTGTGAAAGGAAGCGAAGTTAGAAAAATTTCTAATATGAAGGAAAAGGAGGGTAAGATTTCTGCTTGCTCTGGCTGGTTATTCTACATTTTTGGCTTGGTTTATCTTTGGTTTTGAGCGTAAAAAGTGCCTGGACCCCCAAGGAGTGGAAATGTCAACCCTTCTCCCCTCCTAAGGCATTTACACAGGTACTAGCCTAAGTAGTGGAGCAAATGAGAGCACTTTAAGCTTGGCCTGCCCCTCGACAGGAAACCAGTGCGGAGAGAGGATAAGCGAGAGGGACTTGTACAGCTCATATCACGCCACGGCATTCGGTGTTGGCTGCATTCTCCTAAGGGCTGATGGCTGCATGCCCAGACACTGTACATCTCATTACGATAAAAAAGACCCATTCAACTAAAGAGCTCACTCCTCCATCCCTTATTTTCTCCAAATAACACTTGTATAAATGGGTATATCGCTGACAGCAAGTATGTTTGCATAAGAAAGGACAGTTCCTTTGAGCAAAACTTGAAGGAACAGACTTGAAGCAAATCAAGCACATGTAACGCAGTAGAAGGGCTCTTTTCAATACAGGTAATAGTAATTCCTCCTAAATAGAGCCCAACTTCCTTCACTGAAGCAGCAAAAAAATACCTAAAATAGGACGACTGCGGATTCTTATGGAAATTTTCTTCCAAGTACAGCTCTTTTATTTCCTTCTCTGAAGCAGATTTCAAAATGCTTTTGAAAAGTAAGCCAGGCTGCAGCACTTCCCCTGATTGGAAATATTGTTTTAAAATAGCTTACTGCAGCTTCCCATTCTTGCGGCGCTGCGCAGGGTGCAAAGCATCAGCACTTTCTGTGCCTCCCTAGGACGGAGGATGCTGATGAGAGGCAGCCTGTGCCCAGCACTGTAATTCTGCAGACGCTTCCACACAAGCTCAGGAGCCTGGAATGTGGCTGAATTAAGGAGAAGGGCAGCTGCTGGAGTGGCTGGGTTAGAGGGGGCACTCGCAGGAGCAAGACGGAGCCAAGGAAGGTATCAGCAGGAGGACTCCAGTCTCTGCCATTCCCTTGCAAGCAGCTCAGATGTTAATGTATTTCAGGGGCTTGCAGTAATGTATACATCTCTGTGGCTTACGCATCAATATCAGAAACTTTCCATTTGAAAAGATGGCTGATTTATTCCGGTTGCAATGTAGACATTTCACCAACATCCTCTAGGCTACGGCACCAGCTATCTGCATATTTTAATGGAAAATCTTTAGAGCAAAGTACAGAAGATTCCAGTCCCTATAGCTTTCACTGAAGTGCCTCATACTCAGCTATGATTAAAGATCTTATAAATAAAGGCTGAACATTTTGCTATACGCAGTCTTGTTCTCCAAACAGCATCAGCTGGAACCTCCTCAAGGACACTGAGCTGTCTGCCTGCAATGTTTGTGCACTCACACATAACACAACCTGTAATTTGGAAATTCCTGCTGGGTTCCCAGGTTCCTTTCCACGAGGCTGGGGAGCTGTTGGTGAAACACCCTCAGGGGATGGTTGCTCTGGGAAAAAGGGGTGCCAGGGCACGGGGAGCTGTCTCAACAGCCGCCTTCCCAGCACAGTTTAGCAGCTTCGAGAGGTTTCACTTGGCCTTGGAAAAGCGAGGCTGTAAAGATGCTTACTGAGAATTTAAGTGTGAAATCTCCACAATAAACCATGGGAAAACAGTCTCAAACCCAGA
>JAWLRI010000449.1:1452605-1505118 GCA_034781795.1 Crypturellus tataupa
ACTGGCTTGCAGGAACAAAAGGACATGAAGACAGAAACCGGGAAGCAAACTTAGACCTCCTGGATCTAGGTTCCCTTTTCTCCCATAAGAGAATCCAGTTCCAAAGCCTTCCAGGAGGACTTGCCCCTTCTGCCCATGGTCCAGTTTGATGGACCCTGTGTTCTGGACATGTCCTTTCCCTGAATCTGCTCAGACTTTCATCAGCTCACAGTGGGCTAAAGAGACTGTTCAAGATGTACAAGAGCTAAGCAGCACTTGGGGACAGAGGGTTTTTTGTTGATGTTGATGTGCAAAGTATCTTCTCTGCTGTGATAGAACTGCACTATTCTGAGTCCATGAAAAGGCAAAACAGGACAGAGCTGTGTCCTGGTACCCAGAGGTAGGGCTGACGTGTCCCACGTTGCACAATGGGCCAGGCAGAGCCTTGCAGAGCTGCACATCCTGCAGCACCACCATTCGAGACCACGTTTGACTACACAGCCTTCGTTTCTTCTTAACTTCCAATGCCCTAACATGAATTTCTTCATTTATTAATGCAGAGTTAAGTTGCTTTTGCAAGGGAAACTCAAAGATGGCAACCTCAGCATTGGTTTTATGTGCACAGTAAGTCACACTGTGCAGCAAACCTGCACTGAGAACCCAGCACAGAGGAGATAAAGCTGCAACAGGCAACGCTTTGACTGAGCAGTCCCTGTGCCACAGAGAAAGCAGCCTTGCCCAGAAAGGACGATGCAGAAAGATTCAAAAGGTCATTGGATGCCTCCAAAAAGCGATTTTCACGGGGCTGTAAGGACAAAATTTCTTGTAGGCAGCTGCTGTTGGGATCTGACATTCTAAAGCTAAGGCCTGCAGCAGTAATGTGAATGAGATTAAATATCAATACCTGCCAACCGGATAACAGATAAGTTGCTTTAATTTAAAACCTCTCTCTGAGCTCTGCACAGTTGTATTTTTAAGGTTGCATTCTACACCGGGAAATGTCAGGTTATGTTTAAGACTATGTCTCGCAGGGACAGTGGTGGCATGGGTTGTTTTTAACATCCTTTAGGGGAATGGAAATGGCAAATTCTTGTTTGCAAAAATAATTCATGAGGTTGCAGCCTTCTTTGGCTGCTATTGAGCCATGGATATTGCTGTCCTACATGCCAGAAAGAGAAAAAAAACAAAGTAATCAGCCAGCCTTATTCTGGCACCCAAGGCCTGGCTACCAATTTCAGAACCAAAGAACAGCAGTATATCATTATACAGAGGTTTAAGTTTGGATGAAAATAAAAAATATTGTAGGTTTCCTGACAAATAAAATGGAAAAGGTCAAAATACTGAAAAAAAAAAGGGGAAAGAAGTGGCAGTCAACCTCCTTCTTTGCTGTGCATCATCCAGCTATATGGTTATCTTATTTTTATTAGTGAAGCAAAGAATAACAGAACCAGGCTCCCCAAAGACACAGCGACAGTAGCTGTGTAATGGCAGTGTCAGTAAGGTGCTGCAGGGATCCTTACTCATCCCTAACTTTAACTGCACTGTGCTCTTCTACACCCACTCATTTCGGTGCAGTCACAAACAGCTCCAAAATTGCAGTTCTCATACAAACCTCATCATCTGAACACTGCTCCTTGGGACCACAGACAGGATTGCTCCGGGTAAGTAGGTCTCAGCCTGAGCTAAGTCTCAGATCAGACTTCTGTTGTTCTTTTCCTTCCACTTACAACTTGCTGATTATTGAGATCAGGCAGCTAGATCACTCCCAATAACTTCAACCCTGTTATCTGGGACTCAGAAGGATCTGATAAGGAGCACAGATAACATCTTGGCCATGCTGATGTCAACAGGATCCAGGATTTCTCTCCATCTACTGTGTCCTGCAGCCAATGTGAATTTGTGCTGTGAAGCTCTGACTTGCTCCTATGGGGAATGCTTCCTTACAGCCAACTGCCTGCTTATAAAAACTGTTCTGAGCTCCCAGGCCTGCTCCTCTGGGTGGGAACGATGTCCCAAGGGTTCCACACCAGCCTCACTGTTCCTATTAGCCACACTGAAATCAGCCTGGACAATAAATCTTGTGTCCTTACCGAGTGCTTGCTTTGAAGCAGGGAACTGCGGCACCCAGCATCCCAGAGAACTGCTCAAATCCATTTAGGGCAATTCTTGGCTTCTTTTACTTGCTATCACCTACCTTACTGTCCAATGTGTGTTGCAAGTTTGACAAGGAAGGCTTAGAAATACACTTACAGATCTAGCTGGAGCAGTTCGGGATGTTACTTTCCCCACTGCTGAGAGTCATAATGAATTTTTGAAGCATCTTCTGCCCCAGCTCATCAGGGACAGAAATCTCTTGATTAACAGATGATTTCTTCACAGGGTTTCCCACCCAGTAAGAAAAGAACCTGGGGTCTGCATCAAACCACTTATGTGCCTGTTAATACAGAACTGGGTTTTTCCTTGCCTTTTTTTTGTTCATTTGTTTTTTTTTTACCTTGGCAATTTGCTCAGCCATTTGAAGACGTCCATCCAGCTCACGTCTGATCTGTGCTGCTTGCTCATCTGGGTTGTCCAGCTGTGCAAAAACAAAAAGCAAACCAAGGGTGAAAAAGCCAAACACCACAGCACCTTTAGAAGCAATTGATCCATTAACAACTGCAGACAGCTCGTGCCAAGGGGCTCTGCTCGGCACGAGGCAGCACACGGAGCACACGCACGGCTATGGGAACCTGCGGAGAGACAGGGTACCCTCTCAGAGAAAGTTTTTACTGTTTCTTTTATTTCAAACGCTTCAAACTGATTTGGCAGCCCCATTTGGTGAGGCTTGGGAGCGCCCTGTCCCTTTGGCATCGCCTCGGGTCTGGGTGGTGCAAGTCGGCGCCTGGAAAGCGCTGGGAAGAAACGCAGCGTTTGGCTCCGCTGGTGTCAGCAGGAGAAGGGCCAGGCTGCGCGGGGAGCATCGCTCCTGTGACTTCTGCTGATGAGTAGGGATCACTCGCCGTGCAGACAGCATATCTAAAACACTCACATCAAGAAGGAGAAGAGCTGTTATTTACGGTTTGCATGTAGCTATATCCTCGTCTTTCATCCATGAGCACTGCCAACACGTTTTGAGCCCGGTGCCCATCCTTCCAGGCTGCTGTTTTTCCTGCTCGGCGCAGCTTTGGCAATTCATACCAGGTGGGTTTGGCAATTCATACCAGGTGGGTTTGGTAATTCATACCAGGTGGGTTTGGTAATTTACACCAGGTGGGTTTGGTAATTCATACCAGGTGGGTTTGGTAATTTACACCAGGTGGGTTTGGTAATTTACACCAGGTGGGTTTGGTAATTCATACCAGGTGGGTTTGGTAATTTACACCAGGTGGGTTTGCAGCTGACGGTATTAAGCAGCTGCATGCAGTAGTCTGGGTGAGAACTTGCACAGAACGGCAGTTCTGCAGTGATGTGGCAGCAGTGCCCTGGTTTGCAACCCCCTGGCCCCACGGCAGGTCATACCAGCAGCTCCAGATGCCAACAGCCCTCCTGGCCCTACCCTGCAGCTGGAATAAGACAGAAGAAACCAAGAGGGGGTCATGAGAAATGCACCTCAGTGCTATTTCCTCATGGCTCCACACTAGCCCCCTCGCTACCACGCAGCTCATGCAATCCACTTTCCTACAGCATTCAGCAGAGCCCTTTTTTGCCACACACTGTCCCCAGCCCTGTGATTCAGTGTTTTGCACCTCCCAGGCTCTGAAATGTCTCCCGAGGGTAAAAAGCTGTTTGTGCCAGTTAAGCAGCAAGCAGAGCACACGTGCAAGGCCCAGCAACCGCTGACGAGCAGCTTCACTTCCATGGCACTCAGGGGTAGCTGGTGCTTTTTTAGCAGGAATGCAAGGACATAAAACCCAAAACAACCAAAAAGCACAAGATCCAGCTTGACCCCGAAGAAGCTGATAGCTGCTGTAACAAGGTGGCAATTTTATAGCAGCTTTCTAGACTCTGCTATATAAAGACTCCTTTGGAGTAATTTCAGCCACAGCACAAGGCTAAAAACCCGCAGTCAGCCCTGCTCCCTCTCCCGAGGGATCAAACCAAGCCCGGCGGATGAGTCTTGGTTCATCTCTTCTTGCAAACTCCCCTTCACGCAAGAGGGCAGCAGCTCCCCCATCCCAATCCCATTTCCCAGCACTTCGGGAGGAGACGGCTGACTCACACATCAAAGGCCAGGGCCAAGGCACTGCTTTTCCGAGAGCACCAGGTTCATCTTTGCCTTTCCTAAAAATACTGCCTGCACAAAGCAACCTCTGGAGCCCTCCCTGAACCACCAGCCAGGCCGAGGGCACCCGCCTTATTTTTCTACCGACTGACTCCTCCTGGCTACCAGGAAACAGGATTGCCCCGAGCAGCTGTATGTCAGCTCGCGCCGTGGCAGCTCCCCATAAACGAGCTTTATGAGGCAGCTCGGGGTTGCTGTAACTACCTCTCTGTGCTTTATCCTCCTCTGGAGACGACCTGTTTTAGAGAACAAATGCTCGGCTGGTGCAGTGCAGTCTGGAAAGTTACAGCTGGAGGAACAATAAAACTTTCAATTCAAATACTGCCGAGCGAGGAGCTCCTCGGCTGGAGCCTCCGAGAGGGCTGGAATTCACTGCTTCCTCCTCACTCCATGGTAATTTTCTCGGCCGTCGGCTTGAATAACCTAAATGACCTCCGTTCTTGCACTCCTGCATGGATTCAGGAGTGGATCTGCCTCCGTGCCACCACAGACCATCTGCAAGAGAGCTGACATCCATCATGACTGAGACTGGGGAAAACATATTTTTGCTTAATTTTTGCAAGCCTCCATCACCTGGTTTAATTAAAACAGGAAAACTGCAAAGTGTCCTGACCCTGATCCAATTTCCACCAAGCGTCAATGATCTCAGGCCTGGCTTTCTTGATTTCCCTCACTCCAGCTGCATCATAAGCATTTCATATCTGGTTCCTTCACCTATTCCTGATCGCCAGCCCAATGAAGAGCCAGGAGCCATCAGTACTTTCAGGATAAATTTTTCCATGGACTTCTCCCGATCTAAACAAACTCCTGCTGCAAGTACCTTTCAGAGCTGCCTAATGAAGGGTAGAAAACGTACAACCACGGATTCCTACTCCTTTTCAACACAGAAAGTGAGGGCATTATTTTGAATTCCATCCCAGCTACAGTAATTGAGGTTAATCGCACATTACCCAAAATAACTCGTGTGCTAAATTTAGAAATCGCGGATGCTGCTTTGGAGGAGAGTTGTTTTTGCGGGATGGTAATGAGCCAGCAAACTGGCTCTCACGTTCTGCACTATCTTCATGGTGCAGATGTTCTCCAGTGGTGGTAGAGGTGGCCAGGGCTCTGCCATGGAAAGATGTGACCAGAGGACGGGGCTTCTCGGAGGCAGTGCCCTTGGCAGCCTCATTTGCAGCCAAGCAGGTCGGGTGTTCTTTTTCAGTGCTGCTATTCCTGTCAGGATTAATTAGCGATGTGGCCAAGCTAGGTAACCTGGTATTTAAATAAAAAGAAACAAGAAAAAAGAAATATGGCCAGGAAGTATTTTCAATGACTTTGCATGATAGCTCCATGGTAAAAGCTGATCTTCGGGAGACCAATCACAAAGAGCCTTAGTGACAGTCTGTCATGGCACACAGAACATTTCCTTCTCATTATATAAGGAATGGTAGTAATGAGACAGCCCCTGTCTGCGGTCCTTATGTGCCATCCCGGCGGTTTGAAGAAGACTTCTTGTGACTGAGGGTAGCGGGGCCTCCTGCTCGTCACGGCTCCTCCTGCCCTCGCAGGAAGCTGAGTATGTTTTACAGCCCTAATATACAGCAAGACATTAAGAGATTAACATTGGCGTCCATAAAATATACTTTGCTGCGAAATAAGGTAAAGGGCAAACATAGCACACACTTTCTAAGCAAAACTGAACATCCAAGAAGGCAAAAATAGACCCTAATATCACTGAAACTCAATTTCTTAACTGGAGAATCAGCTATTTATTTTCCGTGGTTTGTATGCCCACTTTATATTCAAATACTTGACAGCCAAATGCATAAATGATTTACAAAGTCAAGGAGAAACTGAATTAGTTTCGTTCTGCATTATGACTATGTTATGAGTGTGCTATGAATAAAGCAAAGATATAAATCATAAGGTTGCCCCAGTCAATTAAATGTGAAAAGTATTATAAATTTCACTATATATATGATTTGTCATATGCACTGGGCTTTTCTTCAGCAGCATGCCACAAATGTATGACGTGCATAATTTGCAATTCTCAACTGATGATTACACAACTGCCTACTGCTAAATTAGATGTTTTCATAGGTCTGCCCGCGTACAACATTAGTTCACTCCGCTTGCCCTGCAGAGATTATCTGTGTTGGTGTTACAGCTGCTAAAGTGAAAGAATAAAAATAAAATAAAATTATGCAGATCAGACCCTGACTGGAACCCAGAGTTTATCAGAATCACAGTCTGTCACCGCATGCACGGCAAGGCATACGCATGCTTTTTAACCAAATGCTCACTATTCATTTGCTAGGAAAAGATCTGTCAAAAGACAGCTTTTTACATAGAAACTGCTAAGAAGGAATTAATTTTAAGGTTCAATAGTAATATGACACAGGTTGATGATTTTCATCTTTTAAACAGGTGACAGTTTTAATCCCTACCAAGGAACAGTTGTTAGTATTTAGAAGGGCATCTTTCCTTCTGCAGCCCTAAATTGAGCTCCAAGACTTTTTCCAACGTTATCCCAAGGGGATGGAAGATCATCTCTGTGCACCCTCCAAGGCAAACAAACCCAATTAAGTCACAAGATGTGCACAAGTGCAAACCAAAGCAATGCCTGAACTATTGGCTTGCCTGCAGTGCAGCTCCTGCGAACCAGCTCAGCTGGGCAATATAGCAGCAACAAGCCCAGACTCACTTCCACTCACCCGGGAAAAAGCCGGTGGCATTCCAAGGACATGAACAGAGTCAACGGAGACTTTAAATTCCCCTGCACGGGGGGTCAAAGTGTTAGATATTTAAAGCTGCAGTTCATCATAGCTTAAAACAAAGCCACTAGGAAGGCAGCCCTGGCTCCAGAAGTGCCTCCGGAGCTGCCTGCTGCATTTCTCCTTCTTCATTTGCCCTGTAGCAATACCCATGATATCAATACCCATGAATATCAATATACATGAATACCAATATGCACGGATGGCAGACGTGGCTCTCGTGCCATTAGCCACCGCGGCGGCTCTGCCATCGGCCAGCGCTAGCGGCGACGCTGCAGATCGAAGCCTCCTGCTTCCGTGGGATAAAACAAGGAAAGGAAGGATGAGCCGGCAGCAGCCACGCTGCAGCAGGAGCAATTCAGAGCACTCGGCAGCCAGCGAAGGAAGGGAACTGCTCCGGCTGTCCCGCGCCCTGCACATCCTGCAATTATCAGCCTGGCATTAACCACACGCAAGGTGGGAGCGACAGGCATCGTTTCCATGACTGTCAGCAGCCACAGGAGAGGAGCCAGGAACCACCGGGACCTTTTAACGGTTTAATCCCTTCCCGTCAGGCACTTTTCATGCTGAACGCTGCTTCCCAGCAAGCGGAGTGAGCGTCACCAGGTCTGGACTCCTGAAGCGTAACAGGGACCTGTCGAAAAGCATTTCCCTCTGCAGAGGGTGACAACGGGGCTGTGTATGAGCCCTGTCTGCTTCCCCACGCACTCCTGCAGCGATCGAGCCCCCAGCAATGCAGCCCTGGGAACCACGTTTTAGGCACGCTGGCAATGCGCATGCTTAGCTACCACGCAGGACTCGCTGCTTGGAAAAAGGAAATAAAACCAGCTCTTCACCAAGGGCACAAAGTCAAAGCACTTAGTCTCCGTCTCCATGAAGTCAAGAACCACTTCTTATGTTGATTTCAGCCCCACACGATGGAAAATTGGGGTTGGAATTAGAGAGGATAGGAGATACCAAGAAATGCAAGAGAGCCCTTGGGTTTACCCGGAGCACCGTGTGGCTGCCGAAGCACCAAGCTGCTCACCCAGCCACCAAAACAGAGCCCAGGAGCTGTGACAATTTATGTATATCTGGTTCTAACACTGGGAAGAGAGGGATTCCAGGCTCTCATCCTTCGAGGCTCCTCTCCCGAGTAAGTGAGAGTTCAACTTAGAGAGTTCAAAGTAAACACGCTGCCTGCGAGGGCTGAACAAGATCACAACGCGGGTGACAACGTCGCCGCTTTGATGCGGGCCTTTAGCAGAGATCGCTGTCTACGGAAACGCAGTTTCGCTTTGGCATGAACTGTGAGAGGAAATACTGAAAAATTCATAAGCCCCCCTCACTTAATAATTAATCTATCAGTCAAGATATACTAGTGACTCGTGGCATCCGGCAGCACACAGGGCTCCAGCTGAAAGGCAAACGTGGCCCCCCAAAGCGCTGCACTAGGTGAAGATGCTCTGAGCTCCTTCTCGGGGAGCTGCTGCCCTAAGGGACACCGCAGGCAGCTGTGACGGGAGACAGGACACCCAAAACCAGCGACACAGATTTACTGCAACATCCTCCTCCCATAGAAACACCCCTGATTAAGCAAATATTCCTCTACGAGCAACAAAGGCAACAAGGAGAGTCCTGTTTTGCGTCCAAAGCCCCGACCTCTGCTGAGTTTCCTGAGCAAGAAACTGGAGGATCTAAATATTCCCTCTTTTGTGCAGAGCTGGGATGCTGAACTCCCTTTTAAATTGGGAATGTGAATGATGTTAAGCTGTCTCGGTAGCTTAAGCCATTAATACACTGGGCAACATGCTAATCCTCGGGACAGCAAATTACAATCCTAGGACCGCCAGCTGTCTCGGGATTTGAATGACGGAGAGGAATCGGAAATGTGGATGATTTTCCGAGGGTCACGCACCTCCCTGTGCCGGCAGAACTGGTATTTCTCCCAAGGGGCTGGGCGCCAGCATCAGGCAGCCCAAAGGGGATTCAACCCCTGCCCCAGCGACCCCTCGAGCAGGGGTTTCCCAAGAGCCCCAAGGGAGCAGCAGGGCAGGTCCTGCCTCTGGAAACTCTCTGGTCACCCCAAAAATGCTGCCCATGAAGCGGGGAGAGGGGAGTGACGCCTGGGGAAAGCAGGGGGGACAGAGGGGATTTTGGTAGAGCTAGAAACAGAGCTCAGCACCCCTGCTGAAGCCATGGGAAGAGCCGTATGGAATCACGATGCTCATCTCCCGATATTTTTGCTGGGAGTAGAAGCTCTTGCTCCTTCTTTTTTTCCGGTTTTCTTTTTGGTTCACAGTTGAGGATCACCTTTCTAATTCCTCTAACTCCTGCAATGGCTTGGAAAATCCCAAGGGGCTGCACTTCATGGATACAGCTCCTGTGGCCAGGCAGACTTCCTGAAGTCAGTCTTTTAGGCTGAGAACCATGCAGAATATTTCCAGAACAAGGCAAAATTTCCCTTCAAGGGATTACAAATTGTGTCTATTTCTTTTCTTTTTTTCCTTTTTTTTTTCCTTTTAATATATATAAGCTACACAACATCATACAACTTTGGCCAGCAGCTGTAGAAGATTTAAAGCAGAAAAGCTTCAGGGTTCCAGCTCTGCAACACTATAGTGTTCAGGTGGTGCTTTTCAAGAAAAGGACAACAACCTAGCTAAGAAGGCACACACTTGCATCTGAGCCAGAAATATGTGATCTTACACAACACGTTGGGAAAGGTGAACAAAAGATTCATCAATCCAGCAAGAAAATTCCCATATAGTCACCTGTTACAATAAAGTCTGTTGTAAACAGAAGAGACTGTTCTCCAGAAGAGCAGAAGAGAACAGAAGAGGAAGGCGAGCATCTCACTCAGCTCTTTTAATTCTCCCACAAGCTATTTGGCAACGTAATTCCTATGTGCCCAACCAGTTTTATGATGGGCAAAAGCCAAGCAGCCAATATTTTTGTTTAAATTTTACAAAATTCACGAGGTCCTTCAGCAAGGGGTCTCTAAGCCACCCCAGTCTGTGCATCTCTAGCTGCTCCAACGCATCCCAGGGCTCTCAGCATCCCGTACGGCGGCACATCCCGCTGCTTGGGACAGGGTGCGGAAGAGACCTGCTCCATTTTCCTTACGTAAAACCTGGCTCCTGCGGGAAAAGTGGTGTCTGCCTTCGCAAATGATTTGCGAGCTATTCAAAAAAAAAAATAAAAAAATGTGGATAACCACTTCCATTTGAAAGGAACATCTCCTCAATCTGTGTTTAAAAAGCTTCTGAACCCCAGAAATCTCCCTGGAAGATCATCCATGAGAGGTACACAGCACCAGAAGGGCTTAAAAACTAAGCTGCCCAGAGGCTTCTGACCTCAGAGCAAGCCTTAATACTCGCTTCTTATGGTGTTGCATAACCACGTTAGGCCCATGACAAGCATATGCACCACGCAGGGCAAACGGGAGGGCTCACCAGCTCACGCGGCTCAGGGCAGACTGCAACATTTCACTCATGCTTCCTTAAAGCTTCAGCTTTAAGGAAGGGAAAGCTTCAGCTTCAGCTTTAAGGAAGGGAAACACCTGATTTTTCAACACACAGAGCACTACCATTCACGAACCATCATAGCTAGAATTAGCTCCAATTAACTCATCCCAAAAGACAAGAAGGAAAGATACCCGAGATGCCTTCAAATCCTGACTATTTGTCTAAAAGCTTAACAGTAAATACAAAGAATACATGAACCGCAAGAACTGAGGCTAAACAAGCGGTCACAGAACTCTTAAATGGACCCCAGTTTTGGGGCTAAAGCAGCTTCCAGAAAGACCTGTTGCCACTCAACAGGTTTAAAGACGCAAACAAGACGTGGGAATGTTCCCAGAAGTGCATGAGTAACTCGCAAGGTGAAGGCAAGGCTCCTGCAAAGAGTATCTGCTTAAAACATGCTAGAGGCCTGGTCTGAATTCCTTTTGGTTCAAACAAAATATTAACTTTCCTGCTCTTCAGGGAGATTGAGAGATTTTATTGAGAGATCTTTAGAGTGGCCTCTGAACCATCCGAAAGCCTTGCACGAACAGCAGGGAACAGTGAATTTACGTATTTCAAGTCAAACCCTCTATTTGCTGATGCATAGCAGAGGCACGGAGCAGGTATCCAGGGAAGAAAAGGTGCTCTGTGACAAGTGCCTCTCCTGTAGGGAAAGCCCTTCCGAACTGGAGGCTTTCGGCTTTCCGACCCCATCACTCAGCCCTCCCCGGGGACACGGTGGCACAGCCAGTCCCCTTGCCTGAAAACGCTCCTCTCCCAGCCCTGACAGCTCTCAGCGCTTTGTCACAGGGTTCACAATCCAGCTCCATCCGTGAATGTAAAATTCTCCAGCCGGCCTCCGTGCTGACACGAAATCAGGAATGCTTCAGCACGCGAGACCAGAGCTCTCGGTAAAACAGTAACTCAGATCCTTCTGTTGTCATCAGCACAGCGTTTTCTGGGGATGGCGATACAGGATAACGCACAGATAACTGAAACAACAGATCAAGAGTGACATATCACCACGCGCCCGACCATCACTGTCATCCCTTACAAAGCACTGAAATACAACCCAAAGACAAAACACGCTTGGAAGAGAAACTTGCCCGGCACAGAGGTGCAGCCTGAAAATGGACAGCCGTTCTGCAAAATAAATACTTGTAGTGTGCTGGTAACCTGGAATTGCATGTTGAATTGGGATCTTGAACCTTGAAGCAGCATGGCAATCCCTGAACGCCTACCTTTTTGGCAGAAGGTTGAGCAAAGACTTGGCAAAGCACCTTGCTCACACAGAGCAAGGTTTTGTCGCCTCTCATGTCAAACAATTGGGTATCAGCTGAAAAGAAGAGCAGGGAATGTGAACTGAAAGATTTTCATGGACTGAGATCAGCAATAGCTGCAATCCTGCCCTTCATTTCAGGATTCCTGAAGTTTAGATTACCACAAAGACCTAAAGGGTCCATTCCCCTAAATTGGTCAATGTGTTTGGCACCGTTTTGATGTAGTGAACTTCCCTTTGGGGTCAGGGAGAAAGTGCTCGGGAGATGTACAACTTTAGAGAGCAAATTGTGCGCAAGCAGTGAGATAGGTACGTATTCTGAATGAGCAGCATCCCAGGCAAGTTGAAATGAAAGCAGAACATAAAACACTTGGAAGATTTGCAGTTTCCTCATTCAGCTTGGCTGGGGCTCCAACAACATACCCCAAAGTCACGAAGGTGGCAGAAGCAGGTTCTGCATAAGGTACCGTATGGGGCAAAAAGATCTTAGGGGATGAGACAACTTCTCCCGTGGGGTACAACATCCTCATTAACTTACTGGTGAAGGTCAGCGTAGCCAGTAAGTTAATGATATGGCACACACTGTCCATAGATGTCCATGTTAACTGCAATATGTCCCTGACAGTAACACAGAGATAACTTGAGCTGAAGCGCACAGCTGCACAGACACTCTGCTGACCTTGGGGTTGGATGCGCTGGCTGTAAAAGGCAAAGGCCTCTAGTAAGAGGCTGCTCCGGCTTCGGCATCTCCTACCAGAGCAGGAACAACCATCTTCTTCCAGAACATGCACCTCAGGCGGCAGCAAGCATTACCTCACGCTACAAATATTTACGGAAAAGAGATAATTAAGCCATTGACAACTGAAAATTAACAATCTAAAAATTCGGCAGTGTAGACAGACAGTGCTAAATATGACCACGGTTAACGTAAGCTAATTCAAACGGAGATAATACAGCAGGAAGATGCAGTCAGTCCAGTTCCCTGGCACTAACATCCCTTTGCACGTAGAGCATCGTTACATTAAGCCGGCCTGCTTTCCCCTCGCAGGTGTATGGTGACCACTGCACTCCCAGCCTGCAGGAGGAACCAGCACTGCTGTCCCTGGAGCCAGCTGGACCGAGGACACTCTGGTCCTGTCACACGGAGCGGAGCCGGAGCGGCTCTGCGCGGATCCAGGCCCTGGATAGGGATCACCACGAGATGGCGAATTGAGCCAGCCTGCGGCTGAGCACTCGAGACGCTTCAGCCACCCACAAGCTCGCACGGGTCCCTCCGGGGCTCTCACACAGCGCCGTGTGGCACGGACACCTCCATCCCACCACGGGAGGACACTCAGGGAGCCGCTGGACTCCTCTTTAGTCTCGCCAAGCGTTCGTGAGAAGTGCCAACCGCCCCTTGCCTCCCCGGGCAGCCCTTACCCAAGCCCTTATCCTCATCCCTGTCTTTCAATCACCTTTCCCCAGGGCTTGGTACAGGCTGAGCCTGCTGGCAAAGCCCTTCCAGGCACTCAGAGCTGCTTTTCAAGCTTTGTATTTGAAAGCAAATAAAACATCACCTGCCCAACACCTTCATCACCACCAAGGCTGGACAACCGCGGCTCTGGCACGGACTGGAGAAGCTGGATCTAACAGAGACAAAGGATGGAGAAGCACGGATCATCTCCAGCACCTCCTGGAGGAGGCTCTACGCTCTATACCTGGTGGGTAGGTAAGGGAATAAGACTACAGCTTGCCTAGGAGTCTCACGGCAGACGCTAAGTCCTGCACAGCCGGTACCCCAGGGCACCTCCACTTTGGTCCCTACCTCAGGTGCAACCTCCTGGCACCTTCCCATGTCACCCTCAAGAGCAGCTGAGGACACGCAGCCACAGGCTGAGCTTTGCTCTGCCTGCCGTTCTCGTCACCTTTCAGCCATCCTTCTCCACCGACTTGCAAGGAGTTGATGTGCATCAGAGCCCCGGCCTTGGCTGTCAGCTAGTAAATAACTTGCTAGTTGTGATTCGAGTTTTACACTCTGTGTGACACCCTGAATGGTGCCTCTCCATAGACTGAAGCTTGAGAGACATCTAGACGCACTCCTTACCACGGAGTTTTGTGAACAAAGATCAAAAATGGTTTCTTTAGGGAGAGGATATCTGCTGCGCGGTGTGTTAAGCTTTGCTAGGACTCTCCCAGCTACCTTGTCTGCAAGGAACATTCTCATTTCCTGCTTTTCGAGGAAATGCAGTTTATTTTGAGCTCCATTCAGCAAGGCGTGACCCCTTTCCTTTGAAAATGTTACCAGGGCAAATGGGCTTTTGCTTACAGAGTTAGGGAAGATATATTGGACAATCTGAGAGCGCGGCATTATATCCTCTGCTGTTGTGGAGGGCTCCTGATGCTTTCTGAGCGACAATATGCTGCAAAAATAAGGTTTTAGCTGCTCCCTGATCCCACTTCATCTGTATTCCACTCTCGATCTTCCCTTTAAGCTTCTACTGAAGACACAGCATTTCGTAAGCAGGAACAACATGCAGCCTGAACCCAGATGCAAGCCAAGGAGTGCAACTGACTGCAGATCTGCAGCGCTCCTACTTCAAATGGCAGTGGCAGTTCTTTTTGGGAAAAAAATAGTCACCAATAAAGACATTAAAAAGAACAGAAATGCTTAAAATAGTCTCACAGGGTTCAGCTTCTTGTATTTTGCTGTGAAACTATGTCAAAATTGTGCTGCTATGGCCAGCCTGTTACTTCAGCTGAAGGTACAAGCTTTAACACTCTGGAAGCATATCCGTATGAAACCTAAGTTGAAAATGTTCCTTGTTATTAGTCAAACAGGTTGTCAAAGTGAAGCAACCAGCACCCAGGACCCTGGGAAAAACAATACAGTTGAGTGCAATGATCCTTTGGGTCAGGTTATTCCTGTTGCTGAACGTCCCTGCGGAAAAACAACCCCTTCGGCATCCCTCTCTCTGTCCAGCTGACACTATGGGGAACAACGATGGGAAAAGCAGCCTCTAGGAGGGTTGACAGCCAAAACGCTGCAGAGTTTCTACGGAAGATGGAGGCAGAAGGTGGAAAGGCCCCCAGGGAGCTCCTCCCGGGACTGGGCACAGCTGGGAAACACTCATCACCTGCCAGTGCTGCTCTTCTGACTCTGGGGAATAAACTGAGCATCACACCGTGACCTTATACAAAAGCTCAGGGAATAACTGAATCAGTTCGTTTACAGCCTGAGCAAAACCCAGAAGAGATCCCACCCCCTCAAAGAGCATCCGTTTTCAGACAGTTTTCCTTACTAAATTTTCTGCAGTCTGAGACTTCTATTTCCAAAATGTTTAGATCTGTCCCAGGATCATTTTCTCACTCTTTTTTTTTGGCTTTAGTGAGATGGCAAAATATTGCTGAAACGCTTCAGCCGTTCCTGGAGAATCTGCAAACTGCTTCCTGTGCCCCAGATCTGCATAAGCTGCTGGGAGCGCCCGGCGTCAGCGGAGCCGCTGAGCCAGCTCTGCCCTCTGCGCTTTAATCTCTCTCTGGATACGCGGCTGGGTCAAGCCTGGCCCTCACCCTGTGCTTATAAAGAGCTTTGCTGCAGCTCCACGTAAACCTGCACCTGCCTCCCCTGGTCTCTGCTTGTCCCCCAACTCCTCCTGCTCTCCCTGCTCTGCTGATGAAGGGTCCACACAAACCATCTCTGTCCCATCGCTCCCGGGAGTGACGAGGACGGTGGCTGCAGCACCCGCGTCACGGTGCCTGCCTGGCGCTAGGGTTGATGCTGAGGAAGGTTGCACACACCTGGGGAACAAACACGGGACACGCTCCCCAGGGGCACCTTGTGCAGAGCTCAACCGAACCCATGACTTGATCCCAAAGGGTTGCCAAGCCCTCCAGCTGCCGACATATCCCTGGGGATCCCAGAGAGCTGCAACACCTCCCGGCTGCTCGAGATGCCCCTGGTGATGCCAAAGGGCTGCAAAGCCTTCTGGCTGCTGCGATGTCCTCGCAGGGGACACAGGCTGCCTATGCCACCAGCTGTGCCCACGCTTACTCCACGCGGTGCATGGCTAAGGATAGAGCGAGGAGACGCTGCCTCTCCTGTATCCCCCGGGAAAGGAAATGATCCTCTCTAGTGTTCTCCGGAGCCGTTTTTCCACCCGGGCGCACGCTGCACAGCTGCGTGACACATGTTTGCAGCTGCAGCTAAAAGGAAGGGTGCAGGAAACGCAGCCTGGCTCCCCTGCACGCAGCCTCGTGCATGCAGAAAATCCCCCGAAGAGCAGAAGGCCGCCTAAGCACGGAAAAGGGAAAATGGGCGAGCAGAAAATCCTTTCCATTTAATTTATTTTGCCTCTCCAGCGAGGCTTTCTCACCTGACAAATAAAAAGACCAGGAGGGACCGGCCGCCGGCGCTGCAGCGGCGGGCGCTGCGGTGAAGGGCGCTGCCCGCTCGCAGCCGCACTCGCAGCTCATTTCCCAGCCGGCGCCGTTCGCGGCGAGCAGGGACCCAGCACTAACCTGCTGCTGCTCCTCGCGACGGGGTTTCCTCGCAGGTGCCTCCAAAAGCAGCACAGGGGACGCACTTGGCACTAGCGAGTTTGCAAGGCTGGCACTGCACCGAGGGTAGGAGCACCCTGTCCCCACCTTGATCGTCACGCAGAATTATTCAGGTTCGTGCTGCTGGCAGCTTTCTCGACTGCACGGTAACACATGTTAAAAATATTTGCTGTTGGGACGCGATTTCGTGTTTCAGAATGTTGCAAAAATAATTATTTGCGCAGCACAAACCTTATAGCTTCTGCTTGGGAGCAGATGGGAAATCGTAACAAACTTCATCTGGCAGACCAGGATCCCCTCAACTGCACCATGTTTCCATGAACTGCCAAGCACACTGTGGGGGGAAACACAGTGCATTCTGTGCATTGCAATCCTGGGTATTTCCAACCTGAGTATTTCCAAACCAGAGGCTGTAGGTGACCAGGGAATAGCTCAGATCTGACAGGGCTTAGGGCCAGTTTTCAGGGCCCACCGCAACTCTGCTGCAGCCCAGTAGGAGTCAATCCACCCAGACAAAGTTCAATTAAGCCAGTGTATTATTTTCATTCTAATCATGAGTAGCAACAGGCAATACGGACACAGCCGCTACGTGACAGGAAAGCCAGAGGCAGTAAAGGTCTAGCACTCCTCTTCTGAGAAGCCTCTTTCAGTTTGCATGGGGCTTATCGAAACGGGAGGGTTTTGTTATGAATATTTCTTAGGAACTCTCCGTCTCCGAGTAGGACTGATTTCACTCCTGATTGAGTAAACTGCTCATCTGCCCCAAACACAATATATTTTGTTATCACCCAGAAAAATGTCCTTCCTTTGAAGCAGCCCTGGGCTTCCCAAAATCCCAAACTAAAACACTGCCGCCTCGGAGCGGGGCCCTGCTCCGACACCGAGATTCCTGCGCGTTGGCTGGGACGGTTGGGACAGAAATAGATTTTTCATTCATTGCTGTTCCGGGTGTTTTTAGGCATACAATGGCTGAAGCCACGGCTGGCATTATGCTAGGAAAGTTTAATGAGCCCAATTATCTCCTTGAATGTATCTTGGGCTATTTTCATCCACAGAAATGGAATTTCTGGCTGCCAGACACTCTCAGCTGGTCTCTAATCACCATCCATCACGGCGGAACAGACTGACCAAGCGACGACCCTGGGCAATCGCCTATGTCAAGTGGTGAAGGAGGAGATGAGGAGTCACCAGCTGCTAAGAGTGGAGCACGGGCTTCCCCCCGGGAAAAGCACCACACACGGATTAACCAACCCATCCGGGAGCTGCTTTTCCCCTGGAAACCATGGACCATGCTGGAGTGAGGGACTTCCCGCAGGAAACCCCTTGCACCAAGCAGCGCAAAACCTGCATGGTCCTCCTTACAAATACAGCTGGTTAATGAGAAATACAGGGCTATAAAGACAAACCTTCCCAAATACCGGTGCTGCCTCCTTGCAAGCAATCACCATAATTTTTATTATGCATATGTGATAGCTCATAACCCGCTATGTCTACTGCATTTCTCTCATTAACCCAACCCGTACTATTCTCTCCAGCCCCCTTCCCTGCAGTCGGATCCAAAACATGCTGCTTTCGTCTGACCCGACTGCCACTCTCCTCCACAAAGTTATTTTGGAATCAGACAGCGGCAGCCACAGCTCTTTGAGCTAATTTACACTCAATTGCTATTTAACCATCTGAGCACAACTATTCCCAGCCAAAACCCAATGTAAGGGAGGACACAGTCAATTCAGGAGAAAGCACACAGGGGAGAAGGAGTAAAAAGGTGACTGAAGGGCTGAATGTAGCAGGGGACAGGAAAATGCAACTTGATTTTTCTCCTTTTTTAAGGTTAACTTGGATTTGCACAGAGATGGATAATCCAGCATTTATACTGATCTATGTCCCATCAAGAATGATGGGATCAACAGCTCCAGCACAGAAGAGCCCCTCTGCTTTGGGGATATTCCCCCCGTTCTGGTCTCTGTTCGCACATGAACGTGCCAGGCTCCTGATCACAAACCTGCAGTTCATTTCCCCACTGTTACACAACACAAACTCGACAGCAAATTGGCAGAAATACCAGCAGGATAAATGGCTGGTGAGAAAGAGAGAGCGCGAGAGAGACTATTTAATTACTCCCGTATTAGGATTGTAAAGTTTAAACCTCCCACACGGTTTTCTCACCGTCTTCTCTGAAGTTAGCTAGGTCATAAATGAAGCTAGTTATTTAAGGGAGAAACAAAACAAAACAAACAAACAATAAAAAAGGGGGGAAAAAAAGGAAAAAAAACCCAAAACCACATACACGAAAGCCAAGGACTCTCAGTGCTCAATGCTTTAGAGCACAGAAACTGTTCACTGATGTCCCTCTCCTTAGGGATGGCCAAGGAACAGAAATTTATACGTCTCGCTGCAGCATCATCCTGGCCTTCCTCATCATCCGGCAGGATCTCCTGGCTTTGCTCATGACCCGGTGCTCACCATCTTCCCACTGCTTTTGGCTTCCATTTCATCACCTCTTGCCACTGCAAACCCTGCTCAACTGGCAAAGGAAAAGACAGCGAAATTAGGCATCTGTGCTTTGTTATCTTGCGTTGTGGGAAATGCCCATCCTTTGAGCAGGCTCCTCCTCTGCACGCTCTTGGGAAGGCCTAAGGTTCAGGCTCGCTATCCAGTTATCACAGCTAGAGAGGTTTCCTAACGAGGAGCCACGCCAGCTCATGCCAGCTAAGTAGCTGCACAAATGCTCTTTGCTCCCAGCAAATGCCAAAGGAGGTTGTTTAGCTTCGCTCTTTCACTATGGATTAATCCGAGAGCATTCACATGAGCGGGCACCGCGTCTCCGCTGCCGCACCGCAGCTTGCAAATCACAGGAACTTAATCACGGTTTGGGCACGGGTGACATCGAGGCGTCACGAGGCTCTGACTCAAGACTTGCGCCTTGTGCTGCACTCTCCCGTGCCACAAACATACAGGGCCTGCATATGGCCCTGCTGCAAAACTCAACTCACTTCCCAGTTGCTGCTTCATAAAGGTCTGCGCAACATCTGCAGTCACCAAGTTTATGGCATCTCTAGTGCGGGCAAAACACAGCTCCCAAAGTCTGGTTTCAGCTGGCTACAACCCCGCCAGGGATGCTTATTCCTCTCTCCCTTGCTCAGGTCAGCTCACTATTGCCTTTAACCTCAAAATAAATGCTCTCTGGAAGGAATAGCTGCTAAATGGTGGGATGCAATCATCTTCTCTCGCTTATTACGAGGCCGAGATTAACAGCAATGATTCTTATACAAAGACTTCACAACTGAATGATGAAAAAAACTGTGCCATGAATACAGCCCTCTGCAGCTTATTATTAATAATAATTAACATTATTAAAATTAATAATTAACACCATCTATTTCCAGGTCAAAAAGAAGTGCAAACTGGACCAAACACATGAAAACACATGCAATGATGTCACACTTGTCGGGGATATCACTGTCCTGTGTTACACAGCAAAGCCCAATGCAGTGAAAGTCAACTTGATTTTTTTACGACACTAAGCTGTTACAGCTGCCTTTTAAATACACGAGGGGCTGTACCTGAATCTGCCTCACATCCAGCTCCCCACTGAGCTCACATTCTCACTAAACACGCTAGGTAGAATCAGATGTTCCAGAAAAAGCGTAGTATGTTGAATATGAAAACTCAGCACTGAAAAAAAGAGGTAAGAAATAGCTTTCATAACTTGCGTTCCCCATAGCTAGGGATTCTGAGACAGACAGAGCCTTTGAAATGCATGAAATCCAGTCTGCTGATCACTTAGAGTCAGCTCCCTGGGAACAAATATGAGCCTATTTAGATATTCGTTTGGAGAAAATTCTTAGCACTGCTCATTTCTCCTAAGAAATATTCCTTTTCTCTCTTTATTTTGGTCCTTTTTTGGATGTAAACTGGTAGATTAGCCTAAGTATTTTATATTCATACAGTGCTTTCCATGGCCTGGTGCATCTGACCCCAAACGTTGATTCTGAATTAAAATGACATGGTCTATCACATCCCAATCTGTGGCATGAAGTGTTTGTCAAGCAACCCAGGAACACGGGGAGTCTAAAGAATGAAATGCAGGGAGTAGAGGAAAAGACTTTGGTAAATAACACTGTATTTTTAGTAATTCTCGTCTGGAATTACGCAATACCCAATATGGATTGCAAAAGAGGAGGAAAAATAGAAGAGAAGCTATCTCCCAGAAACCACTTCTTTCTGAAATAAAGATTAGAGGAAACTTGGTAAAATATTAATACGGAAGCTTCAAAATATTCACTTAATAGAAGATATATGTCGCAAGAATGATCTCTCTATTTAAGACTATAAAAAGATAATTGAAAGAGCAGTTTGTGACTTTAGGCTAGCGCAGCTCAATGAAAAACAGTCTCAATCCTCTTCCTGGTTGAAATGAAGACCCTGGAGTTCTGGCACAAGCCTCCAGCATGACAACACAGAGCCACTGCTACACATAAATACTGTGGGGTCTTCAGGTTTTACTTGTAAGATTGGCATGAACAGGATTTCAGGGATGAAATACACGGGTGAGGGCTGGAGTGCTGCAAAAGTGCAGCGCGGTCCAAATTAGATTAAGAGACCTACGTGCACAATTAGATTCTAGCTGCTGCATCGCATCTCCAGCGAAAAGCAGACAGGCATTCGCGCAGCGCGGGGTCATGCACCAGTTATGTCTTATTAAGTATTCCAGCCTCCCTTAAGATAAGCATCCCATATGGGTTCTTTTGCAGTTAGCTGCTTGAAGAGGGAGAGGGCTGGCTAACACCCCTTCTGTCTGCGAGGGCCCTCCCGGGCTGATTGACGGGAACATGGAACACGGGGAGCAAAATGCTGCTCAAAGGAAAAAGCAGGATTGCTTCCCGAGAGAAGGGCCAACGGGGTCGTTTCTTTGCGACGTCTCCTGCTCGCCATCTCTGGCTGAGGGAAGGACAAACAGGAGGGGTGACATTTTCTTAATAAAATACAGAACGTGCTGAGGATTTGTTTTTTTTAATTTATGGCGTTTTTCAGTGAATAAAAAGGACAACAAGGCGGATTGCTCGAAGTAAACATTGTGTTCTGGGGGGTGAAATTCACCCCAAGGAGCCAGGCCACTTCGAAGCCCAGCAGAATCTGCCCTACTAGCAACAACTGGTTTCAGTTAATAAAAGGTTTTGTGCTGCTCTTTGGAAAATTGGCAATAAAATGTTTAATTTTTATTGATCATCTTTGGACAGTGATTGGCAACATTGAGCTTGGTTTCACCTCGGGCAGACCCGTCAGGTATTTCAACACCATCTACATAGTTGTCAGTAAGGCTCATGGGATTGCTGGTTGTTTTTTTCAACATATTTTCCTGAATTTACCTTTTCTTTTCTATTTGCTCCCCTGTTTTTAATTATCAGCCTCCCCCCTGCCAATAGAAAGGGAAAACCTCTGGCTTTTCCATCTTGTGCTATGCCAAAGCTCCTCTCCCCTAAAATGGTTTCAAGCTATGCTTTCCTCATGTCACATTTAATGACGCTCAAGAACGTCTATTTCTGCAGCTCCTGCAAAGCCTTCCCCACTGTTTCGGCATCCCCCCTCTGCAAAGCCGTGCCAGGAACGGCCCTTCGCCCTGATTTTCCCCTGTGTTGCAGCCTGTTCCTCTAACAAAGCTGTGAGACCCGTTTGGCTTGTGCTAAGCTCGAAGCAGCCAGGCACCAGCAGAGGCCACAACATCTTTCCCAGGTAATAATCTCAGGTTGAGAGCGTTTTCCATCGCAGGGACCTCTGCTAGCCTGCAAATGGCAGTGCCAGCAGGCAAGGACATCACCAGCGACGATGTTCATGGCTCAATTCTTGTTATTTTTCCCCTAACTGCTCTTACCTTGTGCCAGGATTTCACTGTTCAACTTACTCTTGCCAAAATGCAAGGTGCTGGTGCAGAATCAGAGCTCTATTTAATAAGCATCTGCTTGACATGAAGCTCCTGTCCTGATTAAAAATAAAGAAATTGTTGAGAAAGCAGGAGTCATGCCAAGAACTGGCTTCTCAGTGAAAGATGGGAATTAGTGACCCCTAAATAGAGGGGTTAAGGCAGATTGAGAATGTCAAGTTATTGATACTTTATAAGGTAATTGTAGTTATTTTTATGCATCCCTTTGCAGCATTAATGCATACGATAAAAAGTATTCACAGGTCATTTAAAACAAAAATAAAACTGAAAAGATATCTGAAGGGTAATTTAAACCTTAAATGGTGGAAATTAATCAATCCACACAGACAACCAGGAGCATTTAGCTGATACAGCACTACAAAGCAAACAAAACCCACTAAATAGAAGGAAAAAGAAAAAATATTTCATAGCAGATGAATATTTGAAAACCAGGGGCAGGTTTGCAGGAGCAAAGCAGGTCTGGACTGATGCACGAAGTCCCTTACATGGTGCTCTGAATAAGGGACACGTGTGTTCCATTTATTGTGTATTTGCTGCTGTACCCCAGCCCCTGATGCTGACTAACAGCCTGGCAGTGCTGCTTCCAAGCCTCCTTCTTGTTGCTCTCATATATATACACTGTCCTTGAGAGAAAATTATATGCTTTTTCCATTAGGCTAAGAAAACCCTCTTGGTCTTACCTTGTTGGTGTATTATATATGGTGCCTTATACATGGTGTTACCGCTCACCGAGGCAGGGCAGTGGGAGCAGCTCAGCAGAGCGGAGCCGCGGGGGAAAGGCAGGACGCCCAGTTGTGACAATTACCACCACGTTAAACAAAGCAAAACACAGTGCTTTGCCTCACAGGAGTCCCTGTGGGCTTCTGCTGCAAGCAGGGAATTAAACCCACCTCCAGAATGCTGTGGCAGGAGGGTCCCCAGCAGCCAAGGCATCCCGTGTGACAGCAGGGCCACCTCGGTGCAGGACCTGCGTGGATGCTGAAGATCCCCCTCTATCCCCCATCCCCATAAATAACACACCACAACAAGTCACAACTGATGCTTTGGGGGAGCAAGTGACGTTCAGCTGGGCAGCAGAGGGGCACACAGTCCCCAAAGCTGCAGAAAAGGGTGGCAGGAGCAAGTAGGGGAAGGACTCAGCACAGAAGACTCCTCCAACCTAACAAACTCGTTAGTGCTACAAGAAAGCAACTTGGTTTTCCTCTGCAGGCCTTCGCTGTTCTTGCATGACGTGATAATTTCTCTGCTCTCCAGGCTGTGTTCTGTAAAGGGCCTGTAAAACCAGAATATGTCCACAGTAGGGCCAGAACCCTTAAGTTTCCAGTGCACAAAAACATACATCCCCAACTGGCAGCTAACAGGGTTAAAACACTCTCTGATTAAATGAAAGCATCTTTAATTAGTTTAATTGACCATGCCTCAGCCAAGACCATCTGCTCAGCAGCATTTGCCTGCTCTTTGCAGGAACGATTGATCAGCCATAGCTAGAGAATACAGCACTAGGCTACGTGAGATTTATTTTGTTTAATAGAAGAGCTAATTTGCTTTAAATTTAATTACAGGGGCCAAGGTTGTTCTGTAAGTCCGTAACAGCACAGAACATAAGCTGATGCTCCAGCTGATGAACGCACACGTATGTCCATACATGTTCTGCGTGGATCAGACGCCGGTGCTGAAAGCGATTCCACTCCGAGCAAGAGCAACTCCTGCACTTCACTGCCCGGAATGCAGCGCCACGTGGCACCCTGGTGCCTCAGAGGTCCCTTGCACAACCCATCCCTCCCAGGTGATCTACAAGGGCACTCAGCAGCGCGTGGCACAGGGGCACCGTCTCCACAACACATGGGAGCAGCAGGAGCGAGCAGAGCTCCGCTCCCCTAGGCAACCTCTGCGAACAAACGTGCGACCTGCCCTCCATCACGGGGAGCCCTGGAGCTGTGCCTGAGCCGTAAATCGCATCTGCACGGCAATATTGCCAAGGGGAAGTTTCCTCCACTTCGCAGAGCTTTGCGCTTTCGGGTTTCCCTTCCAGCGTTGCAGCATGAGCACCCTCGGCAGATCCTCGCGCTGCGCCCGCCACCGAACGCCGCGAGAGTCATTACAGCCCCGCGGAAGGCTCCAGCCTGCCATTCCGTTTCCATGGAAATAAATACGGAATTACTGGAAACTGAGGATGATGCTTTATGGATCTGGAGGGTTTGGATCATCTTAAAACCACCTTACCCCGGTTTATATTCGCGGTGGCTTTAAGTGGAGGATAATGTTCTGAGCGCAGGAATAGGAGGAGGAACCAGAGGCAGTGTGAAGGAGTGAAAATGGGGGAAAGGAAAACCATGGGGTCTGGAACTCTGAAAGTCTTTTTTTTGTTATTTTGGCAGGGGAACTTCCTGCTTTGTGGGAAATGTCAGCCTTTGGACACAATCTCCAAATCAGCTGCAAAACTAAATGTCAAAACGGTGAATTTCAATTTTAAGTCAGCTCTGGTCTGGCTTTAAGTCTGAGTTTAAGTTGAAGCACTGCCTTGCTAAAACCACATGTTCCCCCAGACTTAAGACACAGTTCTGCTCTGCAGTGACAGCCCAGCAGCGCAGAGCTTCCTCTGCTCCAAGGTAGAAACGTGCAGCCTTCATGGTTGGACATCAGCTACTGCAGCTGCATTAACTGAACAAGCTCTGTACTATTATTTTCTCTTCTCAGTATGCCTAAAATTCACTTTCAAACACAGCATGAGAGCGGAAAGTAAATCCCTCCCTACAAATGAGAAAAACAAGACAGGGAGAAAAGCTCAGTCTGGTTTTTAAAGGATGCTGTTGGAATTCAGTGATGGGAAGGTCTGGGGGAAAAGGAGGGCCAGCCCAAAGGGAAAGCCCAAAGGCTGAAGCTGGGCATTGCTCAGCACCTACGATATTGCTCCCGTGCGACTCTTCCACATCACAGGGTAATTCTGAAGCAGAGGAGCTAACCCCAGGTCTCATCAGTGGGTTCTAGACCAGAAATCCAAGGCTCAAACATGCGTCTTCCTGCCCAGCCCAGCACGAGCACCCCGGCACCAGAGAGGAGCTCACTGTTACATCTGGAGACAGCGAGTTCCTACGCAGACTCCACCAGAGCAGAAACATGAGGCCACATGATCAGTATTATGCAAAAGCCCAAGTCTCTCTGTATTATTTAAAATGTTCCAGGCAGAGGCTGTGCTTAGCAGCGCTGCTCTCGTCGCAGCCGTTCTGCTACAACACCATTTCACATCCTTGGTTCCTAAAAGCCTTTCCAATCATATCAGTCCCTTTGGCTCTGTTGGTATCTCAGATGCTGCTACATCACTGCTATCACATTAAGAACACATTTATCCTGCACAACCTGAGGATGTTGTATATATATAAAAAAATCCCTTTAGAAATCACGCTTCCCCTAAACAAATAAAATATTGTTTCAAAAGTGAAAGGAAATAAAACCCAAGTGGTGTGATTATTATGTTAGTGAGGACAGAGCTGCACAGGGGAAAAGCACCTTCTTCCAGAGACGTTCAAGGAACCGCTTGGGACTCTTGGCACTAATCTTGCTAATTGCTGTGGAGAGCAGTAACGAAGCAAAGTCTTTGTGCTCTCTGCCTCCTAACACAGCATCTGGGCACAGAGTTTCATGGAGCACAGCAGAAAGGTGCAGGGACCAACAGCATTTAACCACCATGGGCACTACCAGGGGATCAGGAGGGCAGAGAAGAGCTTTGGAGACCCTTGCGAATCAGGCAGGGTATCTATCGCCTTCCACGCTAACAGGCAGCAGAACTGACACCAATCTCCACGCTCACCCACAACAGGACCTGAAGTTACCGTGTTTTGCATCGTGGCTCACACAATCTTTCAGCAAACCCTCACCCTGCAGCTCAGACGTGACCTTGGGTTTAACAGTGAACCGGGGAAGAACGGGGAAGAACCACACCTGAAGAACCAAGTTGTTGAGTTTTACACACCGGGGCCGACTCTTTCCACAGTCAGGACCATAACCAAGGGCATCCCGAGGCTCCCAACAAGCCGAGTGGCTGGGGACGCGGCTCCGCTCGCTGTGCCGAGCGCGGGGAGTGATGGATGAGCTGCACGAGCAGCTCCGCGCCGTCAGGAAGAGCGATGGCACCTGGAGAGCCCATCCGCAGAAACACAACATTCCCACCCCACCACACACCAGACAAGTGCGGGTCCAAACCAGCTCTCAGTGCGTCAACCAGTGCTGCAGAACACATCACCCCTCCACGTTCACCTGCAGAGCTTGCTCGCTTTTGGAGTGAATACCACGTCCGATGCCCGTGCCATGGTCAGATGACCATGCCTAGGTGTTACGGGTTAGTGCCACAAAGCGCCAAGGGAATTTTGTGCTGCAAACGCAGCCTGGGAGGTATTTGGAAAGCCCCAGGAAAGGGGGCGCACGGTGCCTTGCAGGGCAGCTTGACAGACGGGCAGAGGGGGCTGCAAAATCTCTCGCCAAAGGGAGGGAGTCAGATGGGGCGGGTTAAAATTTATGAAAATTTAAAGGGAGGGGGAGAGAAGCGGGAAGGGACCTAATACAAGTGTTTCCTAGTCCTGTCTCATCTATAACGTGCACACACACAAAATACAGACCCATTGCCCACACCCCAGCCTCCCAGGACCTCTTGTCCTGTATCCTCCTTTTTTTCCTCTCTCTGGATGCCCCTGTATTTAGTGCTCTGAAGTTGGCAGGTGTCTCTGGCTGTCTAAGTGGTGCCAGACTTCACAGAATGGGTGCAGAAGAGCTCGGCACAACCCAAGGGCTGTAACACACCTGGGAGGGCTTCCCATCCACGAGGACAGGGCCCAGGATTCGCATCTCCCCTCTGCTGCAGCTCTGGAATCTGCCTGGTGTTAACAACAAGAGCTTTGAAGTTCTAGTGGGAAATAATTCACGACAGCAGCAAACGCCCCAGTTCTCCCCAGGCTGCCCAGCTCCAGCTCGTCTGAGCTTTCAAAAGACTCAATATTTGGTTTTGAAGGACTTTCCCTCACTGCAGAGGACAGCCTGGGATGGAGGAGCATGCGAGGTGCAGTGTTCCTGCATGGATGGTGGGGTAAAGCGTGGGCGAGATCTCAAACGTGCAAGAAAATTTAGGACTTAGTGCGAGGCTCCTACCCTGTAAGGAAACCCTCTTGTACCAGCTCCGAGTTCTCTCTCCCACGGAGCATAACAGAGAGCAGGGAGCATGAGGGCACATCAAGCAACCCAGCTCTGGCCATCAGTCCCACATGGAAATTCCCAGCCCACATCCAGGCTCAGTCCAGGGGCAGCAGCATTTAACTGTTTTCTGCACTTCAGGAAAATGCCAGACAGGAGAACTATTTCTGGTGAAGGCCTTGCAGTTTTCTGCGCTGTGCCTTATGTAAAGTCCTGTCCCTTCTGCACATCTAATCCTCACTGTCCAAGTATTAAAAACAACACAGTAACTCCCATGCTAATACACCCAACAGAGACCACATCGTTCTCTAGAAACTCAAATTACAGGTTTGTTGCCTCTGAGCCTTACAGAAGGCTCTGAACTAAATCCTTCATTTCCAGAGCAAAGCCAGGATCTGCTACAGGAGATGGGTTGCTTGTTGCAACATGGCAATTTGCGGAGAGCAGACGCTGCAAATTGCCACGGGGTTGATGGTGTCAAGCAGAAAGGCTCTCGCGCACGGACATCATCTACAAAGTGCAACGATGATAAGACTTGACTTCCCGCAGCACGGAGCAGCAAAAAGCAAGAGGGCAGGAGCACAGGCACTCGCACCAAGCCGCTCCGGCTCATTAGCCGAGCGCGGGTCAAGGCGGGAGGAGAGACAGAGAGCTCAAGTCGGCTTAAGTTAGAGAAATAAATAATAAAAATATCACACACTCCAGTGCAGAACTGACTCAGCTCGCACCTCGGCACTGAAAATATTGTGGCTTTGTTTCTAAAGAGGGCAGAGGGAAGAATTCTGTGTTGAAAGCGGAATTTATGGGGACTGACGCAGACCTTGCTACTGCCTTTGCCACCAGACCTCTTACTCAAGGACATTTATTATCCTCTCCTGCCTCTCACATAAAGGGCTGAGATGAACAACAGCAGGATAATTAAGCTGTTTACAGGGAAAAAAAAAAAAAAGACTCAACATGATTTTCTATAATTTCTTGAAATGCATTGGGAATGTCTGGACAGAAGAACTACAGATGCTCTTGAATGTATTAATTGCAATGAGAAGTTGCACCCCTAAGTGGAAAGCAAGAGATCAAGGTGTGCCCCTCTCAGCAAGCTTTCCACAAGGAGATTTTCCCCCTCTCTTGCCTATAACATCCTTTATTCTGCCTGCAAAATTTATATCCAGCGGCAAGGGGCTGTAATGTGGGTCAGTGGCAGCCTGGGCAGCCAGCGACAGCCCTCAGCAATAGGGGCAGAGGCAGCTCTTGCTTCACAAACCTCCACGTCACCGGAGACGCTGGGGGTCACCAAGACTCTGCCTACTTAAGGATACTCCATACAACCTCAGCAAGCAAGACTGCCCAAGAGATCCACCCGCAGGGCATCCCGGCTTCAAATACCAATAATGTTGTCGCAGGCTGCAATAAAGTACCTCTGTCAGCTAGACTGGGGCCAAGGCAAGCAAGTCACAGCAAAATTTTGGATATTTACTTATTTTGGATATAGTAAAAACATTTGGATATTTAAAGAGCAAAAACGCCTCAAAATATTCAAGAAGAGTGATGCATCTGAACTGCTCTTACTCCACAAATTCCCTCTTAGTGGCTAGAGTTGCCCTCTCCTCATGTCAGTTGTAACAGTGAGCAGAGAGAGACTAGTAACATACCAAAAAAATACTCTTAAGTGGTACCTTAAATCTGCATACTAGTGTTACCTTAAATTTACATACTAGTATAATCAAATTATAGATATGATTAAATAAACATCATGATGTGAGAGCAATCCTAGCAAAGAACCTGCCTAACTCAGGGGAGCTTAGACACCATCAAAGATCTGCTTATACACACACACAACAGCAAGAATAAGATCTTTCCTTCTCAGCAGTCCTTTGAGATTTGATGAAAGAAAACCTTCCAAGAACCATTTGGAAAAAGTTGCAAAGAAAATCTTAAAAAACAAATCAAGAGAAATCACACACAAATCAAGAGAATCAAGAAAAATCAAGAGAGAGAGGTCCACCTGGATAGCCAAGATTTAACCGGCAGTACAAAAATCCCAGTGTGAGTCAAGAACACCTTTTCCCATTGAAGTTCTCTCAAAAACAGTCCGATCAGACCAAAGTCTCTATTGTGTAACACTAACATTTCCATTCACAACCATTTCCCCAAATCAAACCTTTCTACTTCCGTGCAGCCTGGGAGAAGGCTCTTACCTGGCAAGCGTTGTACAGAAGCTGATGCTCGAATTTCTTGATCCCCAGGATGTTCTGGAACATCTCGTAGAGCTGCTCCTTGCTGAGGATGAGCTCGGAGGCTGCGCTCGCCGTCATCCGGGCCTGCTGCTTGCGGGGATCCTCCTCGCCGCGGTAAATGGCATCGAACTTGGCCATCCAGGAGCTCAGCACGGTCTCCTTGCTGAGGCCGTCGATCTCGGGCAGGCTGCGCACCCTCTTCTCGATGTGCTTCTTGAAGACCTCCCGCGAGTCGTTGGCGGAGCAGCCGCCGCTTTGCACCATCCTGGCAACGCGGTCGCTTTTTAGAAACACCTGCGAGGAAAGGGGGACTTCAAATGATGTCAGTTTAAAAACGTCCTCCTTGCTGCTGAAATATCACCAGAACCCGTATTCCCTAAAGGGGAAACCACCAGCTCTTTGCCTGGATGCTTTCTGCTGTTACACAGCGCAACCACATATTGCAGGACTAGCAACAGTCTCCTCTGTGAAGTGTAATGAAATCAGGTAAAGCTTCTGCTTTTTGTCCACTAAAAGGGAAACGTTTTGATGCAATTAGGGTTTTGTGTGACGCCATGATCACACTTCAGCCAGATGCATAAACACCCTTTAGGAAAGCAGGATTACATTTTGCTCTGGCAAATGTTTTATTTAGTATGAAAGCTATCGCATAGCTACATTCTGCAAGCCGAATTCTGCCTTGTTATAAAGAGCCCAGTCATCCTGCTCGAGTCAATAGTATTGCACTGCATTTACCCTCATACCCAGGACCTGGGAAACCACTGATCAGTGCAAGGACACAGGCCCTGCTGCGACAAAATGGCAGGATTTTCACATCAAAGGTGAATTTGTTTGACATTACCTTCAGCAGGACACGTGTCATTGCCATCCTCGTCATTCTCTGGTCTTTCTAACCTGCACAATCACCACTGGGAGAGTTAAAATGTCCCCTGGAAAACAGCATCCCATGGGAGCAAGGATGAGAGGGAGACAGAGAGCTACTGTGTTGGCTCTCCTCTCCCATGTCCTCAACACGGGAGAAGAACCATCGATTTCCAGCAAGAACTGCTGTTTTATAAAAGACACTGACAATCAATGAATGCGGCAGGCTGGGAAGAAGCTGTGCCAACACAGGGGCTTATCTGACAGCTCTCAATAATTAAAGAGCTTGAGGATAACCTGAGGACACGGTAAGATTTTTATACCACTTAGCAGCTCGGCACCCTGTGTTCCCAGCTGCTCGCCAGCACGTGCATCTGCAGGAATGTTAGTGGGTTTTCTCCAACGCCGAGGAAGAGCCGATGAAGGTGCCAGTGAAGGGCTGGGACACTCTTCTGCTGGCGCCGGTGCACTGGGGAGCGCTCCCAGAGGGCAAGGTGGCTGGGAGCCTTGACATGGAGGATGGTGTCCCTGCTCAAACATCACCAGCGTGTCCTTACCTTCCTTGCAAAGTGTAAGTATGAGCAAAAATATCCTATATGTGAGGGTAGTCTGGTCAGTAGTAGGTGAGACCTACCAAAACTTGAAGATCTGGATGCAGCCCCAGCTGAGCAAGTCCCCCAGACATGGACTGCTGCAAACAGCAGAGATCACCGCAACGGGCTCCTCTGCACCCCTCCTTGCAGCTCACACCCAGTCTCCGACCATCGCTGGTGGCTGAACCCCGCTTTGCCCTGACACAGGACGGCACCAGTGCCCTCCTGCTGCGGGCAGCGCAAGTGTCCATGTCCTGTGAGGTCCTCGTCCCAGCCGTGACAGCCCCGAGCGCGCTGGAGCCGCCTCCTGCTCCTGTGAGCACCGCGGCGCTGGGTTTATCCTGCGCACGCAGAGCCGCCGGCAGCGGCTGGCGGAAGGGAAGCCGGCGCGGGGGAGCGCCAGCCACGCACGGAGCAGGACGAGGACACAGAAACGGGCAGGCGGGAGAGGTGTTTTGTCAAGGAAATTGCTCTGTCCTGCAGAGCCAGCTGCTTTCTCTGGAAGACGACAGGCGAGCTGCCCAGCTATGAGACGGCCTAATAAGATTGCCAGGAGTCAATAATTACTGCAGCAAAATCCTCGTGTGTGCACACACGCCAGCGCTGGAGAAATAAACCAGCCTTGAGCCAGGCCAGGCACCTCCTCCTGCCACATCCGTGGATGAGTCCCCACAGACCACGTGTGCCCTGGTCCTGTTTGGCAGCAGCAGGATGGGAAGGGGTCTAAGAGCATCTCCCAAATATCTACTGCAGCGATTGTGGTTGTTGTCAATGAAGGTTTTACTCCGTGGAAGGGAAAGATGGGGCAGGTTTTACCGAAGCAGCTGCTGGAGTGTGCTGATCCCATCATCCTTGACCCAAGGTTCCGCAGCATTCCTGCGGCACAAGGGAGCTCTGCAGACCACGAGCCGAGTCTGCTCAGACCACTCAGCTTTTCATTCGACTGCAGGGCTGTCAACGAACCCTAGACTGACAACCACATGTTCACCTCGCTGAGAGCACGCTCAGCAGAGCAGTACCATGCAAACATGCTCAGGATAAGGACATTAAACGCATCCCTGACTCGCCATGAAACTTTTATTTCTTTCTCCAACCATAACAACAACATTTCGTACAAGCCCTCTCTGTTCTGCCCCACGAGCTAGACAGCTAGGGAGAAGGGAAGAGGAAGCACTGCTGCAAGCTGAAGGAAATCTAGTTAAGAAGCAGTAAAAAAATATACTGAAGGATCCAGAGCAAAGTGTTGTGCAATAGATGAGCATTTTGTAGCCCCTTTTGAGTAGGATAAAGCCAGTGGTGCATCTGGTGACCTAAAAGCATATGGTTTGCAGACATCTTTCTCATCAGCTGTTCTTGGTAAGTAATTTGGTGCTAATTATAAAGCACAAGACTCCTGGAACTGCTCAGGACAAATTTTTGCCATGACCCATCATGGGAACAGGCATGTCCTTCTGTCTTCAGCAGTTTCACTCTCCCGCCCCAATAACCTTATCTAAACACATTATACTGCTCTTACATCCTGAAATGTTGCTCATGCCATCTTGAAAACTTTCTCTAAGAGCATCTGTTCAGTGAAGCTGTGATAAACTGATGATCCCTTGGCAATTTCTTTTCTGATAAGAGATGTAAATTACTCTCAGCTTCCTTCCTGTACAGAGAAGGATGATGGAGCAGTAACTATTAGGCCCGTTTAATAGAGTTAATCCAGGGATAATTTGTGTTTTCCTTGCGCAGAGCCAGCTGCTGCCATTTTTTTAATAGACTTAAAATTCTCTATAGTTTTAATATCTGATTTTTGTTCCCTCTTAGATGCTACTTCCACAGAAACAGTCTATGTTGGCAAATCAGAATCTTCACCTTTTATGACAGAATAGCTCTAGGGAGAAAGAAAAATGGTTTGCAGAAAGGCTAACAACAACAAAAAGGCGACACTCCTCATACAAATCACAAGTGCAGACCGGCTTCAAAACCAGAAGCTCCTTCATTCTGAGAAAAAAATGAAAGGCTGCATACAGGGAAGTGCAGGAAGACAGATCTGAATAATTATTCTTTTGCACAATTATGAATGATGCTTCCTGTTCTTCAGTGCAATCTACTTGTACTCCCACCTTGCTTTCCTTTATCAGTGCATGCAAAGGGCAAAATGAGAAGATTTTGGCTGAAAATCCTAAAGCCAATTAGACATAAGGCAAGAAGACTCAGCTAGAACTGTAAATGCTGCCCAGCCTTTTCTTGCTCTTTTTCACAGGAAACATGGGACATTTCATTTACATTGTGGCAGCTTCCCTGTTTTAAAGCAAACTGCTCAAAAGGTATCAGAAAGAAATTGTTCACCTTGAAGATTTAAGGAAGAAATTCTTACCCTACATTTAGGTACAAAGGTGTAAAGATATAGCCCTCTCCTTTTGCAGGTTATTATTTTTACCAGCAGTGAGTGGGTGCTTGTTAATAATTGCTAGGGCAACACAAAATCTGGATTTGCTATTGAATCACCGGCATCAGCAGGACAGCTTTTACCACACAAATAGGGAGAATGGTTGAATTACTGTGATTTTCCACAGAATTTTATTCCTTAACATTTCCATTTAATTTAAATTCTTGTTCAAGGTGAGACTCTTTAATGAGCTGTTTGGCTCTGTTATTTTCACAGTGCGCTGCCTTGCTCAACAGACTGTCTTTCAAGAGGGTTTATGGAAAAAGTATTTTGACTGTTGGGCAATGTGTCATCTCCATAACCAATTTATGGGATGCACCACAAAATGGGTCACCACGGTTGTGTTATGAGAGACGCATCTTGAATCCTGAGCCTTAGGAACCTTGTATCAGACCCCCAAGCCATGGAGAGACCTTGTGCTTGCCTTTGTTTTGTGCTTTTTCCAGAAAGCACAAAGAATCCGTATGTTCAAACTCTGAACTGTGACTTGGGAAAAGAGCAATGATTTATACGGATGCTGAAACCAGCTCTCCTTACCTCATAGTAGCTCTGGACAGCGTTTATAAATGCTTCATCCGCCACAATCTGGGTTTCTCCGTTGAGAAAGGCCTGGAATCGATCTTTGATTGTCTGTAGCTGCTGTTTACTTATCTGCAAAATAAGGCCAAAAGGAGAAGGTTAGTTAGGAGAAGTAGAGAGCAAAAAAAAAGGCAAATACAAACTCTTCTGCAGCATCTTCTCCTTTGGGGATAGCAACAGGGGATGAGGAATAAGCCAGGTGTAAGCACATGCCCAGGTGTGCTCCTACACCAGCACACTCTCTTAGTTGACTTGAATACTCAAAACTTCCCTGAACATCGTTTTGAAACAACTCTGCAACTACAACATGCACACAGGATTTGCTGCTTCAGGTGAACCTAACTGAGAAGTTATATATATGCAAGGAAGAAATTTTTTCAGTGCATTTTTTTCCTCCATCAGCCCTTGATCCCTTTACACGCCAGCAGATAAACATTCAGTCACAGAGCGAGAGGCTTTGCATGCTGGTTGTTGAAGATGGACTCATTAGCAGCCCAGAGCCTTGGCAGGCCTCTTGTTTTCAGTTTTGCTATGAAATCCCAGCGCTGACCTCCCTTGCTAGCGAGGAGGCACACGGCCAGCCCTGCCACAGCTCCTTCCCTGGCTAGAAGCAGTTAAGCACAACAGGACTCCAATATCAGCCACAGAAAAGTAAAGGAAAGGCAATTTATCTTTTGTATGAGAAAGGCAGTTTCGCTTGGGTCTTGTCTAGGTTGCGTATTGTTTGTCACATACGGGGCACCAGTCACGACCAAGAGTGACAGAATTTAACACCAAGCAAAAACATTTGGAAACTCTTCTCCTTATCCCATGCAAGGGCCTTCTCTCTGCTGCCCAAATCCTTTCCTGTCCAGCCTACAGCCCATCAAACTTACAAGACAGCTAAGTTTGGGCACGCCAACATCAATACAAAGTCTACAGGGGGTTACTTCCACCTTGCGAGATAACACCGTTATTCTGCCAATTTATATGTCAGTTTAAAGAGAGATAAGGGAACGCCTCTCCACTCCTAATGTAAACAAAGCCACAGCAAGTACCCCAGCTCAGGATTCAGACAGTCCTCGTGCTGAAAAGGCTGCAGGGCTACAGCTGTAACTGTGCCTCTCTTGCAATGTGACCACGTCAGGTTTGAGAAGAAGAATCAGTTTACATGAAAAGAAGGGAAGTGAACAGGATGTATATATAACAATTTTCATTTGAAAAGGACAGGAATAGAGTTGGGATAATTATTTACTAAAGGCTAAAAGAGCTGGAGGAGAGTAAGAGGGGTATTTTCACCTTGACACTATTTCCGCAGAAGAAACCTGCCCATTAGAATGGAAGAACAAAATAAAATTGTTGGCTGCAAGTGTCCAAATGGCTTTGAATAAAATATCAAAAACTACAGAGCTCCGAACAACTGGAGCATAATGAAGCCCGGTAAACACAGCGAGAGATAGAGAGCAGGAGAGGGACTCCTCGGAAAACACAGTGCAAGTACCGCTGCATCGCGCCGCTGCGTCGTACGAGGTGGTTAGGGACCGCGGTAACGAACGCCGCAAAGACGAAAATTAATCCTGAATCACCCTGCCGAGGAGGGCTAGAGAGCGGTGGCAATTTGACACGATAACCCAGGGGTAGTTTATTCGGGTGCTTATGGAGAGGTGTTCACCAAGCTGACCCAGAGCAAAATTCGAAGTGTTCTGATTAAGAAAAACATGGAACAATCTTTGTAACCCCTGCAGCTGCTGGAGAAAAAGGCCTTTCCTCCCCCAAAAGAGCAGCCCAGAAAGCACTCGGGCTTTGAGCTGACCCTCAGCATCGTCACAGTCTGCAACGAGGCCAGGGAAAAGGCAGGGCTGAAAACCCTGGATGGATTTTTTGGGGATAGAAGAGCCCGCCTGTCACATCAGGCACCTAAAACCCTTTGGGGAGTTCGCCAATAGCAACCCGCGCCATCACGAGTCCCTCAGCAAGGCGCACAATGCCAGACATAAAGGGAAAAAAAGGCTCCAAACCTATTTAATTTGATGGAAGTGCTGGAAAAAAAACAGAAAACAAGATCAGATAAGCCGAGCCAGTGAGGATATAGTGATCAAATGGGAAATAGCTGTGTGAAGGTGCTACGACTGTTTTTATTAAGCATTTAATTATCTGGGTGAAGAAAAAAATCAGGACATTTAATTAAAAGTATTGATGATTTCATAACTGCAGTCATTGCGGATGCCAGGCAGGAGCGATGGAACAAGGGATGCTACAAGAAAACAAGAGGAAAAAAAAAGAAAGCAAAACTACACCTAAGACTGAGAGCTGCATACTGAGACCCAGGGAAAGATGCACAAAAGGCACAAGATATTTTGAGCTTAAACAAACAAACAAAAATCCACTTTGACTTTTCATTCAGGATTTTGACAGTGTGAATGGCATTTTACTTATTTTTTCCAGGTTATTTACGGACAGCTCCAGAAATTCGGGCTTGTTCAACGCCTATACTCCTACCTAGCTGCAGTATTTTCTGCTCCTTCCTCAGTACTGACTGGGCTTCCTTCACAATGCACAAAATTCCTTCTTGAAATTCCTAGAAAACCCCAGGGCTCATCCTGCCCGTGGCCTCCCGGGGGCTATGGAAATGAATCATCGGGTTTCTCTCTTCCGGAGCGTCACCTGCCTCCTCCTCCTCCCATCTCCGTGTGAATGTTTTCCACGTCCAGGGAAGAGGAGGCCTCTCGGACGGCATCCGACGAGCGGCACGGCCCATCCACAGCTACCACGACCCTCCCTTCTCCGTGGCCCTGATGCTGCAAGGAAGATGTTTGACCAGGGCAATAATTACTGGGAGCAGAGGGAACCGGCGACCTCCCGCTCCCGCTCCCATCTAGCGGCTTTTTCCAGTAAGAGCCAATTAGCTGCAAATTAGAGCGCGCCTGACCTCCGTCAGCAGCCCTGTAATGCAGTGAGCTGGACAGGGCCGTGCTGCTAATTCCTGCCGAGAGCTCTGTGCTCACGAGGGCCAGGGGCTCCTCTCTGCTTCTCCCATCAGCTGCTGGACGCCTCGCGGCCAATCTCCCAATCTCCTAAATGCACCGGCTGGCAGCGGGGTGAAGAGCATCCCCAGAGCCCGGTGTCCTGCGGCAGGATCCGGCTGGAAGGGCTGGAGCCGGATGGAGCTTCCCTGCCGGCAGCCCCGCTCCCGGCAGGACACGTCTTCCACCCCAGCCTCTTGCTGCAAAGCACTTGAGCAGGGGCTTGAAACACCAGCAGCGCAAGCAGGCTCTCCACAGGCTTTGAAGAGCACATGCCTTCACCACTCACCTTGCAGCTTACGTGCCTTTAAGCCAGGGGTGCTATTTTAATTCTCATTACCAGACTCTCCAGTGATCCGCTAAATAACGAGGAGTTTATATAAAAAGCCCAAAGCTTCTGCCTTGTTGCTTAGCGCACTAAGACAGAGCTCTGAAGGGGCTGAGACAGAGCCCCTCTCACTTAACTACCTTCCATAGTCTGCTTACAAATAGCATGGGACAGAATTACTTCTCCCTGGAAACACGTGGATGAGATGCACGATGCTCCTGCACCTTCCATGGCAGAATTCTTCTTGGTTGTAACCTCAACTTGGGGGAGTTTGGTAGGGTGCAGGGGGCAGAGTCTCACTGCAGCTGCATGCAAATAAAAATCCACGTGCAAATGCACCAAAGGGAAGAGTTAGCCCCAGACGGGAGTACTTGAGCGGCTAGTAGAAGTTGGAGGAAATTCTTGAATTTGCCTGAGGTAGACTGCAGCAAACGTAGCCTCCTCAGGACAAATGATGAGGAGAAGCTTTCTTGCTTCATGTTTTACATACATTTTGTCAGACCCAGAAGCGAATGCAAACCCTAATGCACAGAGCCATGGCCCTGTCTCCCAAGCTGTCCAAGCCGGCGAGTCTATATCACACAACAATGTTATCTGTGGGGGGGATAAGTTATATACATTTGTATTTCCCCTCCCAATTCTATCAGGGATGAGTCAAATCACTGTCTCGGATTTACATTCCTTTGAACCTTCAAAGGCCCCTGGCACCAGCTTAAGTTGTGCATTTTTTTTGCTCTTCACTTATAAAGCAATTTCAAAATTGCATGTGCAAAGGAAACAAGACATCCTGCATTCACGGGACCGCAGTCTTTCCAAGCCTTGCACGACGCACGTCAAAAGTATTAGAGAGCCACAAAACACGTGCCCTGAAAGCTAATGGAGCTCTCATTTAGCAAGCACGGAGGGTGGGCGAGCTCCAGGCCCCTGGAGCATCCCCAGCGCTGCAGAAAAGTGGCTGGAGAAGGCCCAGGACAACCCCATCTCCCTTGGGAGGTGACCTGTGTGCAGCAGGGACTGCACTAGGGAGCTCCAGCCACCCCTTGCAGCCTGCACCGTGCTAGGACAACGGGAGCCAACAGCAGCTTTGTATGAAGAGGCCAGGCCACGTGGTGCTGCCGAACGGGGCACGTTTGATCGAGCTGCTCCTTCCCCTCCTGGGCACAGCGGCGCCTGCACACAAAGCCACACGTGTCACCCTCGCCCAGGCCAGGTCTCAGCGAAGCCAGAGCTCGCTAACTCACCCAGCACTAGCAGGCCCTGAATTAGCCTCTAATGCCATTAGCAGCTCATTCACTTACATGACATTTTACACACCAGCGAGAGCCCTTTGCCCCGCGGACAGTGTGCAAGGAGCCAGGAGTCTCTCTCAGCAGCTCGGCAGAAGAGCACAGGTTAATCCCCAGGGGAAACACCTCTGCTTTGGTCTCGGAGATCAGTTTGCAGCAGTCGAACAAAGCGCAGAGCAAGAGTCTTTTCCCAACTCCGAGCTGGGAACGTCACCCAACACTGATTTTATTTTATCCGAGTAAGCCATTAGCGGAGTACGTATGCAACAGAGCTACCAGGCAGCCAGCCCTGCTGGGTATTTTTCTGTCTGTGATCAAAAAGCTACATGCTCTTATTTTTACTGATTAAAAAAAATAGTACTTTGATCTCAAAAGAAAAAAAAAGAAACCTGCAAAAAGTACAATCAAGAAATAGCGGTGATAAAATACTAGGCCAGTGACTGAGCAAATGCAAAGAGTTGATTGCTGCTCCATGAAACCTCCCCAGGGATTTCTGCTGTGACTGGAGCCCTTCCTAAGGGGCTCTGCTGAGTAAAGCACATCATCACAACCAGTCAATTTTCAGCAGAAACTCCAGTTTCATCCTGCCTGTGGTAAAACACAGCCGTTCTGTTAATAAAACAGAAAAAAACAAATCCATAAAAATACCAAGAGAAATAGAGCTAGTGAATAAAAGCAGGAGGCAAGCAAAATAGAGGCTGTCTAGGTGCGGACAGAGATATATGCGAGTCCCCACACACCGGATCCCCTAGAAGCCTCACAGGCCAAAGACAAATCCCTTTTATTCCTGGGACTTCTCTTCCAGCCTGGGTACTGCAGCCGGCTCCTCCTTTTCCCTTCTGTTTCACTTTCTTCCTCTCCCCTACCCTTTCCTGCCCAAACACCTTCTTTTCTCCCTCCCAGATCACTCTGGTCTCAGTTGATCCTCGGGAAATCCCTGGTTAACCACAAATTTTGGGGCTCTTTCCTGATCTCCTTTGGAAAATCCTGCTGGAAAGGACCCTGGTCCGAGATGCAGGTCAAGTCACGTTTGCTTTGACTCTGGAAGCTCTTTCCTAGGGCAACCTAAGAAGAGAGCTTGGCCTGCACATTTATCCAGTAGCTACGGCTTCCAACTGCTCTGAGACATCCCAAAAACCTTAGCCCAAGAAATAGGATCAAGGGAAGGTTTTCCAGCCCCTCCGGAGCCTTACAGCAGTTCGGTAAGGTGATGTTTTCAACCTCTCTCTTTTTCCTTTGGATGGAAAACAAGAGTCTCGTGAAGCTGATAGGAGCTGACAGGACAGAGCTCCCGCGACACCAGTGCGCAGCCGTTTGTGCCTCCAGCCCACGGCAAGCCGCACGCTCCAAGGGTACGGCTTGAAGCTGCAGAATGTCACGGGTCACCTCCCTCGAGTCACCCATGCTGCATCTCCTGGGAGAAGTCCAGGCTTGGCTACTAAGCTACTAGAATTCCGATTTCTTTCAGGATATTCCAAAGGCAATTTCAAGAATTCAGGCATTTTACAGCTGGAAAAGAAAGCAAGAATGCCAGCACGGTGGGTGGATGCTGCACTTTAGTGGCCAAGCAGCCACAAAAAGCCAAGGCTGTTGCTCCACCATTGACTGAGAAATGCACTTAATCCCTCAGTTAAAGCATTTGCAACAGGCAGCTGATGTTATAGAATAAAAAGCTCTGCGTGAAACACCCTAAGAGCTCCAAAAGCCTTTGCACCGACATTCACAAATGGTGCCATGCAGCAGAGCCCTTGTGTCCGGAACACCCTTCCAGCCTCTTCGGATAAGTAATTTACCCCGACCTGCCTTCTTCCCAACATCCCAGCGCTCTGGAGAGCAGGAACCAGGTCTTGGACGCTCTCAGAGAATAAGCAAGGCTTGGGCTATCCAATGTTTGGCTGGAAAACCATCCAGAGATGCCAGGCACAGAGGCCAGCTACAAGATGCCAGATGCAAGGCCGACTGCATAGCCATAAACCGAGCCCAAGAAGGGGACGAGGGACAGGCCAGGAGCAGAAATGGGTCTGTGCCAGCAGGTGCCATTCGGAGGAGGCAGCATCTAGAGCCCCACACAGGTCCTTGCGTTTCTACAGCCCCCTCTGCTCCTTCTGTGCCTCGTTTCCCATTCGTATAGGGAGGATAACAGCACTTCACTGCTCTCCACAAGTGGCTCTATGCAGGAAAAAGACCAAAAGCCTCTCACGGACTAGGCTGGTGGGCTCTGCAAGCAGAAAAGCGGGTTATTTTTAGAGCCATCTTTCAAAACACCATTTGAACTATTTTCCATCTCATATTCCCACTCCGAGCAGACCTTGCATGCAGCAGATGCTAATCTTCCTGCCTGGTTAACATGCACAGCAGTACATAAAGGCTCGGAAATGTTAAACAAATGGAGCTAAAGATTTCCTACCACCACTTCAGATCTGCAAACAGAACACACAATGTCTTGTCTCTTATAAAAATATACGTCCATCACTAGACAGTTATTTTTGTACCATTTTGATCATTAAACTCTGACTCGCTCCTCTGTGTCACAGGCTATTTTAAAAAGGGTTCTTGCTGAGCAGGAGCAACGCACAAATGAACGGGGACTAAAGGACCCCTGGAGTGTCCTAGTCGCTGCGCAAGGGCTGTTTTCAGCCAGGGAAGGCAGTGCCTTTGATCGGACTGCAAAATAGAGCAAGAAGCACACAGAAGCTTCCAGACACGTGGCTCTAAGCAATATTTTTTTCCCAAATTAGACCTATTTTGAAACCATCCCATCAAGAGACCTTACCTACCACGCTCTGGTGCTCTGGCTAAGCACAACTTATCTTGTTTGGAACTTTTCCTCACACTGTGAATATTTCATGATTTCCAGGAAGCAAACAGGAAGAGAGGATGAAAAAAACCAGACTTTCTTAAAATTTGGGATGAAGAGCCAAACATATCCCCGAGCCAGCAAAAGATAAGTTGTCTCCTTCAAACAGCACTTGAAAAAGGTTCAATCACTCAGTCAAGCCAGAACAGAACTCGATTCTAAATAAAAAAAGAGAGAAGAGAAAGAAGAGGTGTGAAATTGTAGTGCACCTCCTCCTCCTCCCAACATTTCCTGCTAAAATGAGTAATCTCCTATTTTGCAAGGGCATGTTGTTTGGAGTTAGAAGAAAGTTTGGTAAAAAAGGTAGTTTTCTGTGAGGCATCAAACTGTAGCTAGCAAACAGCATTTCAGCTTTCCATCCACATATCTGGTCAGAAATTCAGGGGAATGTGGCTGTACATGGTGGCTTATGCATATCTGAAATAACTGAGAAAGAATGTCTCACGAGGGAACGTTATTTGCAATAACATTTTTGTTCTAAATGGAAAGGCGCTGTTAAAAGTAGCCGATTTTCTCAAAACCCTGGTATCTGGATAGTTTCTGTGCCTTGGTACAGGTCACAGTAGATGAAGGGGGCAGATCACGAGATGAAGAGCTGGGGTGGGAGCCCCCCATAAGGACACGGTCCCCAAGTCCAGTCTAACGTCACGCACGTTCCCAGGTTTCTCTTCACTCCCTGTGCTCAGCAGCCGCCACATCTTCCAAATTACAAAGGGTTCATTTTAGCACAACATAAGAACTGCAAGCTGATCCTAGGAAGGCAGTGCAAAGTAATAGAGCAAACAGCATTCTAACTACCCCAGTATACACTGCTCAAGGGCAAAAAATCAGAGCTCTCACCCTTCCCAATGCTGGCCAAAAGCAGAGCAGAAGGAGGGATGCGAGTGGGCAGAGCAAACAGGGCACAGTCTGAAGGGCAGGAGGGAAGGACTGCCTGCTATTGCATCTGGTGATGAGTTTGCATACTGAGATAGGAGCCCGAACCCCCACAAAAAGCAGGATCGCTATTGTGGATCTGAAGCATATAATTTCAGAGGAGTGTTTGTAGCAGCAGAAAACACGTGGGCCCACAGGAGGAGGGAAAAACAGAACCAAGTCATTCTTTGGGAAAGGCAGCTGGGCTGGAATTTGCCTACAGGGCTCCCCATCCTGGAGCGGCGCTTCAGGTCCCAAATTCCCTGCAAGGAGTCAGTGAAACCGTAAAAGAAAAAAAAAATCACGACAAAGGGGGAAGCGGATTCTGGCAATCCGGTTGTTCACCTGAGAGCGTCCCAGGACGTTTGACCAGGATGAATCCCAGGCTTTGGTCCTGGTGCTACGCGTGCGTTGGCACGGCCACACACCAGCTCCCCGGTAGCAGGCGGCAGCAGGACACGCTGCAGCAGTGGCCCACGCAGGCTCGGCGAGGAGGCGGCGCTGATTGACGCTCGTCTCCAAGCCGAGTCCTGCTCGCCCGCCTCGGAGAACGGCAACAAGCTCTCCTGGCAGCTGCCAGCGGGAGGAAAGGGGAGCAGAGGCCTCCAGAACCGCGCGCGGCCGCTGCTCGCCAGCGGTGAGCAGGCAGCCTTTGGGAAGCGGATAAAAGCCCAGATAGAAAACACAGCATCTGCTTTGCTAGCTCATGCAAATCCCGTGTTTGGGCCCCCAAATTTCATGGAAGCGCGAGCTGCTTTCAAGGATAACAGCATTATTTTGCTGCTCAGCCCCCCGCGAGCACTTTCCAAACTCCGGAAAACTGCGCAAGATGGTTCCTTGAGTGGGCAGGTATCCCGCCCACGCTGACAAGAGGAGGACAAATCCGTGCGAAACTCCGTTCCACCTCTGATTCAGCCCCCATCACTCTTCGGCGCTTTGTTTGACACATGCAGGAGAGAGCAAGCTGTCAGCTTCCAAACAAAACCCTGGCTGCATGTGCAAAAAGCCGGAGATCCTTTGCCAGAGCGTGCACAGAAATCAGCAACAAATTTCCCCACAAAGGAAATCTTGGAAGGAACAAGCCGGGGAAGCTGGAGAGAAGAGACACCTGAGAACATAAGTTTCACTGCCAATTAGGAAGCAAACGGCCAACTCCAGACTTTGCCAAGATATTTTCTCCTTGCTGGCACCGAAGCCGGAGTGTTTATCACAGAGGAAGCACCAGCCGGTTGCTTCCTCTGCCCGCGCACGGCTCCTCAAGTCCAAATGCAGAACTAACAAATCACTTCTGGTTGAAATCTCTGTCTTCTCAACTTTGCAACTTCACTCTCCCACATTATCTGCCCATAAATTTAGGGGGCAAACAGAAATTCTAATTTCCTTCAGTCTTTCACCTTCTGACCATTTCTATTCAGCCTATACGCTGCTTAGCTTTGTGATTAAATCGCCTTTCTGTGAGAATTAAAGTGAGCCAAACAAATCCCAGGTAAATTGCCTAGAACTGGGAGGCAGCGAAACTGAAGATGGCACCAGGAAAAGCAACGAGGAGAGGTGCCTTTGCCATGTGGCAGGCCGGGAGCAAAGTGAAGCATCTACAGAAAATACATAATAAAACTATTGCTAGAGCGAGGACAGGGGCTGTCCTAGGTCAGGTCCTTTGGATGGGGAGATGTTTCTGTCCTCCACACAAACACCATGAGGGCCAGGCAGAAAGCCATCAGGAATGGGGGGTTTGGCTCTATCTAGTTTTCCTTCTCATCACCTTAACAAGCAACCCAGAACTGCTAAATGAATACAATTTCTCAAGCAGATTCCTTCTTGTGCAACTTACGGGCTCAGATATTCGGCTCCTGCATCCAGCCCTTTGATTTTCAGGCTCCTGGAGGCCTAGAAGCCCCTGAACAGTGATTTCGATTGAAAACTAATAACCCTTTGCCCACAGCACCAGGTACAGGGCATGGGGTTCAACTTGGGGCTACTTCCGTTTCAGAGAGATAACTCACTGTTATCTTTACCTTTTAAATTCATTACATCAAGGGGAATATAGCCGGTCTTCATTGGATTTTAATAGTCAGCAATTACACAATCATTGCTCGTTCACGGCAACACAACCCGCTTTAAACTGTGATTTACGTCCCCCCATTACGGCCTGAGAGCCCAGGCAGAAGCTGAGTCTGTTATTGCAACCACAGCCAAAAGCCACGTAGGTCTCGTCCTCCCTCAAACCCTTCCTTGAGGATAGGGCTCACGGTTCATGGTCATCCAACAAGCTACAGCCCATCTGTTTTGTCCATGAAACGGGCTTAGACCCCACATTTTAAACCATTCTCTGCTGTTGTCAGTGCAGGGAGAGACCAGAGCGGTGCTGAAAACCCTCTTATGGCCATTGGGGTGTACCAGGACCTGGATGTGAACACGGGGTAAAGCCGGGCTCTGCGGGCATCTGGTTTGCAGGGAACACGAGGAGGGAATCTCGGCTTTGCTCCTGACACCGCAGGTTAAGGCTGTCGCTCGCAGCACTCGTAGGTCGTGTTGACCCTTGGCATTTGCCGGGTTTCTTTTCTTTCAACATTCATTCCTGCCGCCCTTTCCAAATTAAAAGATGAAACAGTGAGAGCTCTTTGAGCTCGAAGACACCCCGCGAGCCACCACTGGAGTGTGGGGACTGGAAATTCAACTCATGTCCCACACAGGAGTGTGGGGAAGCTAAAATAATCCCCCTGGTCCATGTTTCAGGGTATCCCTGGGATCAGGGATAACTGTGCATCCTTCTGACAGAGCACACCGCCGTTCTCAGCAACACAGTGGGAACATTTCCTTCTCCAAGGCTGGGCCCCTCAAACACAGACTTGTGCTCCTCAGAGAGCAGCATCTTCTTTTGGGCATCTTCAGAGCAAAGGCTGCTCTTCCTGCAACACTGGGTTTGCAGCAAGATCCACCAGCTCCTCCATCCTTTATGGAGTTAGTCCCATATGGAAGCTCATTTGTGATTCTTCTAAAGTTTGGGCTTGCCCCTATCAAAGGTATAACTTTGGATATACAAAAGTCTAGATAAAATTCAGCTCAGAAACAAATAGAATTTCTATATATTAGAGAGCTAGACAGAAAACAACAGTCCTATGGGAATAGATAAAACTTGATATCAAGGTTATTTTCTTCAAAAAAAGTTCAGCAAACAGATGTTTGGCCTGTGATGGTTGTTTATCAAGCATATCATGCTAGCCAAGTAAATCACTGGCATATTGTTGGCCACTGCAGCCTGCAGCAGAGGCACCAGGTCCTAGAACCTCTCTGCTGCATTCTGAGTGTCCCCTTACCATCTCCAACCACTCATTTCCAATCAGCTCTCCACAGACAGCAACAAATCCATACTGTTCCTTCAGCCATAAAAACAGAAAAAATAGGCATAACTTTGCATCACTGAAGTAACTGACTACATCAAATTCTGATTAACCTGTTGCCACTTCAACCAAGAGCAACAGACCCTTAATTAAAACTAGCCCTGTACCACAAAAAAAAACCCTTTTCTTCCTGCTGATTCACTTGCTACTAGCTGACAGTGTTAACACTGTTTCCACCATGCAAAGCACTACTGAATGCTTCCCTAGAGCACGCTCAAATCTCTCTGGTTTTAAACGACTCTAGAGCAAGAGGCACTTTCCAGCGGACCTGCTTTCTCCCACTTGCAGCCCAATAAGCTCCAGACTTTGCTAGATGCAAACTGATTTTGCTGTCCATAACTGGAATATCGTGGCCTCTCCTTGGCCTAGTAACAAGAGAACCAAAAAATTCATGTCCTGGGGAGCACAGGGGGTGAGAGAGCACCCACCCGAGTACCTGTGCTTGTCCTTGTTGGGTTTTCCACCAGCTTTAGAAAAGCCAGACCCTTAATGGGAGAAAAACACAGAAAATATGCACGTCTGCACCACTCAGTGTGATGCTCCACCAGGCGAACACAGCGTATTAGTTTTTACTACACTTTCTTTACTACATTTTACTACATTCTCACCTGAGTGGGCTTTCTTACTCTGCTCCTTTTCTGGGAGCAGCTTTTCTGGGGGAAATGAGCTAATTTGAGTGGAAAAGGTTCTCAGCGACTCTCAAGCGCCTGACTGCAGCACCTCAGAGATTTGTAATGTGTGTTGTGTGCCTACCATGCACACGCTGTACCTGGAATTATATAGCACATAGGCAATCAACAGCACTAATAACGCCAGGTAGTTAAAACATGCTGTGATAAGCAGGAAAAATGATTTTGTGGAGGCACGGCATCACCTTGGTTAAAACGGCATCCACCACCAGTTACCCCGTTGGCACAAAGTACTTGTTCCTCTGGGCAAAGGATTAATTTAACACTTGAAGTTCATTGCTGGGGTTGCTTGAAGTCACTTCAGAGCATCATTCAGCCGTCAGCAGGGCAGACCGAGGCCGAGCAGCAGCAGAGCCCAACCGTGTTTTCAAACCCAATATCCTGCAGAGAGGCCCCCCAGGAAGAGAAGGCTGAGAACACGCACGGCTTCAAATATATGGCAGTCTGTTGCACAAAAAGGATTTCATTTTGTATGCCCAGGACAAGAAATTAAAGGTGTGTGTTGAGGCATGGAAAAAGCCTTTAGCATTAAGGGAGGCCGGGCAGAGACGGGCCAGGAGTCTGTGCCACCACATCACGGAGACCTGGTAGATGGGCTGGAGAAACACCCACCAGGCACAACCCACGTGCAGCTGATCCTGCTTTGAGGCAGGTGCACAATCCGACGGCCTAAAGTCCTTCTAGTGCTATTTTACCATGATTACTATTCCTGCTTCCAGTTCCACCAGCAATCCAAGTCCAGCCCATGCTGTATCCTTAGCTTCAGGACACCTTCATTTTCCACGTGAGGCTGAGGACAGCCTCTGCTCTAGATGAATCGAGAAAATAACTACTTTGCAATCAGCTTCCCTGTAAGCATATCCCTTGGGCAGACAAGAAGCAGTGCTGCGATGAACTCCGTTGTACATGCTTCTGCTGAGGAGTGATAAAACTAGTTTTAAAAGAGTTTGTGCCAATGAAAAATGTTGTCCAAAGTGATATGGTTTGGCATATTCCACAGAGGGGAGCCAAAAAGGGGGCAAAATACTTGAGCTCCTGGTGTATATTGTCATGATTCCCTCTTCTCTCCACCTCTGGACACCATAAGCAAGCATCTCGCATGGGGTCAACTGAACGTGCAACTCGTAGAGCTTCCTTCCTCCAAGGTCCACGCGTGGGTACGTCACAAAGAGGACAACTGCTAACGTGGGACCCTCTCCCGGCAGCACGGCCGGTGCAGCAGATCCCTCAGATGACATTTATTCTGGTACGCTGCAGTGGGAAGCTTTAATCTGTGTAATCGCCTCCGAGAAGATTTCATTCGGTGAGGACAAAGCAATTACCATTTCATTTGCAACTGGTTGTCTTTGCAGGGTCTTCATCTATCAAAGACAGAGGGTCCTGTCAGCCCCTGCACCCACCTGGACTTTTTTGTGAGATACAGTCCTGACTCTGACAAAGGCATCTGCAGATACTCGAGGTTCTCAGCCCCCGTTCAAAGGCATTTTTCTTTCTCCCAGCTGCTTTTGCTCTTATCTAACATTATATATCCTGCATGAAGAAAACAACTGGATATAATCCTAGATTAAAGGGACTGCGGCACAGAGAATTAAACACAACCCATACCCCGACGGAGCTGCTGTCATCGCTCACGGAGCGCAACCTCGGGCGCCTGGCAGGTGTGTGGACGGCGGCACTGCTGAAAATGCAGCTGCTGATTTTCCTTTACAGGCTCCTCACATAGACGGAAGGAAAAAAGAAAGATCAATTCTCGATATTTCCATACCTATGATACATTATAACCCCATGGGGATTTTCGCCTGAAAAATAGAAACCAAAAATCAGCGCAGCTCTGGATTTGCAGCAGGATCCTGTCCTGGTGAAGCTGCTGCACCAGGGGCCCACGCACAACTGCAGGAAAATGAACATGGGCGCATGAAGGAAAGCAAGGAGTCCCAGAGAAAGGCTATTCACAGCCAGCACCAGAACAGCCGAGCCACGGCAAAGCCCACCAGGAAATCTTTATGACTTTATCTCGCCCCGGGAAAGCCACAATACTCTTCTATGCACAGCTGCATTTTTTTTAAAGGCACTTTAATCTGCTCTTCCCAGCCCCACAGTCAAAGCAGTTTGACTCAATAAAGAGACTTAAGAGCTGTGAAAACTACATATTAAAGAAGAAAATTCCCAACTGTCTTTCTCTCGTAAACCCAGCCAAAAAAATCCAGCCTTAAAATAAAGACGTGCCTGGAGGTAGCAATTTTACAATCAGCTGCATAATGATTTACATCACTGCTGTCATCTTTGTTGGCGAAAAGGAAGCCAGGTATTGTGATCATTAGCTTTTTGATCCAGATGATCTCTTATAAATGGGGAAAAACATATGCATTTCAATAAGGAAGTGGAGAAAATAGCCCCAAAATACTAACAGAAGAATTGATAATTTATGCCAATGCCAAGATTTACAAAACCAAGAGATGAATATTGAGCTAAGTGTATTTTTAGGAGAACCCTGATCTGCTCCCAGGACGTCTCACCAGGGCGGCACGAACGGCTGTGACAGGAGGTACCAGCATCGCTGCCTGTTCCGCAGGGCTCAGACTGCAATTTGGACGCCGAGCACATTCCCACGGGTGTCTGTGGCTGTTTTGCCATAGGTTTGAGGTGCGGGTCACGGATGGGAAGCACCTACTGCCACCAAGATGCCATCGCTCCTGTCCAGGGTGGAGCGGGGCTCAGCTCGGTGGCTGTGGATACGGGCAGCCCTGGGTGCCTGAGCAAGAGCAACTGCAGCTCTGAGATACCCAGACCATCATCTTAAAGTAAATTCTCCTCATAAGAGCGCTGGGGCTTTCCTCTCTTCTCCCAGAAAAATGCCAGAAGCAGCCCTGGCTTTGCCGAGGTCTGATTCCTAATCTCCTGCCTTGTTCTCGGTAGCTCCACACAACGTTACAGAGCACAAAAATGTGCAGCGTAGGAGACTGCTGCTCCTGTAAAAAATTAATATCAGCTGAGCTGGACCTTTAATGCTAAAATTGGAAGCAATGACCTGGCTTCTCATCCTCCCGCTCCCTATTGTAATCATAATCAAATTTATGGCTGAGACTAAAAAACTGTTTTCAGACACCAATTTACACGCAGCCTTCAGCAAGGCTGTGTGGTACAACACAAGGGACACTGGAACAGGCTGTTTCAAGACCTCGCCTGAGTAGGCTTGAACCTGGGTTGCATTTTGAGGTCACAGACAAAAACCAAGTGGATTTTCCGCAGGTGATAACAGCAGCACCTCCAGCTTTGTGGAAAGCATCCAGAGAAATCAGTGCGGGCTTGAGGGAAAGTCCTTGTACAACAACTCGACAGATCTCTGGTCACTTCAAACCTGCCCAAAATATCCACTCCTCAAAGGATTAAGAGGATAGACACTAGCTAAAGAAAGGCACTTACTTTTTCCTCCCCAGTATTTTAATGGGCTAGAGGAAAAGTTTAATCCACAACGGAGCAAGTTTTGTTGTAAATCCCACACGCTATAGAAAAAATCCTCCTACAGAGAAAAGCTGGGCCATTTCCCAGTCCATGACTTGTTTGATCGTCATGTAGTTTCACGCTGCATACAATTCAGACAATCCCAGGCTTTTCAGAAACACTCCGTAGCCCGAAAGGGATGCACCAGATTTGCAGAGATGGAATAACAGAGTAACAACAGTACTGGAATAACCGAGTACCGTCAGTACCATTAATTCACAGGTCAGCACTACTACACGCCAGCGTGCAGTCTCCAAATTAATTTCTGGCCTTCTGGGTGTGCAATAGCTGCTCCACCGCGTGCCCTCCCTGCTCTCTGGCTCTCGCAGCCCTAGCCCAGACTCACCTGTGGGAAGCTGAAAGCTTCATTCTGAAAGGCAAGCACGGGGCCGGCTGCTGCACGGCTCCAACTGCTCCCAAAGCCCCCACGACGTGGCAGAGCCGCAGAGCAGCAACATAAATTGGGTATTTTCTGAAATCAAGCTGAATCCGATATGGTTGTAGTACCCTGTGACCGCTGGGAAGACAGAGGGATGCTATGAAGTCCCGTCTGGCCCTGCTCGTGCCTCTGCCTGCCCAGCTCTTGTCCAGCTGCTCCAGCAGCAGCTCCAGGGCCTTTCCCCAGCCGCCCACTGCTCTGTGTCCTGCTGCAGCAGCTCTCCTCTGCATCCCAAGTCTCACCGGGTAGTCACTGGGACTTGATTTTGCTCTATGCAATACTGATGATGAGCAAAGTTAACCTCCAGCGAGGCAGACAGACCCACAACACGACCACAAAACACTGGGCATCACAAATGTGTCGTGTTACCTGTAGTGGAGCACACTTGAGGCACATAGAAATTTGCCTTTCTCTAGCTATAAATGAATGTTTTACGTGGTCCTTATGCTAGAACAATCAACATACATCCAAAATTATGACCCCAAAGAAATATTATCTGCAGATGCCTACCATGACAGCAACCATGAGAGCCAACTGAGTCAAGCAGAGACACCTTTAAAAGCCAAGGTCTGAATTTATTTTAATGCATGAGAAAGGGAGTTTGCTCCTCTATTCTTATGTGATACTGTGTGAGCTCTCAGGAGATGCTCATATACCACCTTGTCTTCGTTTCTTCAGCAGAATTTATTTATGAAATCAAAAGGTAAAAAGGAAGAAAAGGAATTCTGACAGGAATGGCATAAAGTAGGACTTCCGATTGATGCTTCAGTACACGCAGTAACAGTCACTATGATCTTGGACCACGATTGATTACCTATAAATACCCTCTCTCCTGCACAGGCAAGGTATCAGTAAAGGGAAGCAGCTTTACTGGAAAGGTCCAGGAACAGCCCCAAAAGCAGAGCAGAGCACTTGCAGCTCTCCAAAGATAGCCCTGAGTGTCCACTCTAAGTGGGAGATAACATTTTCCAGCTCAAACTGGACAGAAGGGCAAACGGCATCATTAAAGCCCACATTGCATCTCAAAGCCCGCGGAGGGAAGGCAAAAGGCTACTTCATGTTTCTATAAAACAATTAGTATTGACAGAACAGAGTATAATACAGCACTCAGCCCAGAAGGGTAATTAACTCTCCTGCAGCTCGCTTGCTGCAAGTGCACAGGGAGGAAGGAGGTGGCAATTAGGGAGCGACGAGGAAGGCCGGGCACATGGAGCTGCTCTAAGGGGGCTCTGACTCGGGTGTCCAACACACTGTCGCGTTTGCAGCGTCAAACACCAGAGCACACCCAGGCAAACATCTCTGCTGAAGCTCAGGCAGCTGCTTCAGCAGCCCTCGCGTGTGCCAGTCTCCCCACCGTCCTGGAGAGCATTGTCTCAAGGACAGCTGAGCTCCCTGCACACTGTTTCAGCTCATGATGTTTGTTGGCTTTAAAGAGCTATGGAGATAAGAGATCTCCACCTTACATTGTACCCGTTTTCCTGGCCCCAAACCACGTCCATATTTTCAGATGGACACCCTGGCTCACCTGAGGCTTGTTCTGCCCTGCGAGCTCCTCAAGGGCCTGGTCCAGCCCAACCAGAGGGGCTCCCTCATCCTGTCCCGACTGATGGGCTGACTGCCAAGACAAGGCCAAAACGACCTCCCTTCCCCACCAGCATCATTGTACCAAGGGCACCAGGTAGAAGACACTATTCAGCAACGCAAGCGTCTGGACTGGTCACCACAGGTACCCAGCACCATCCCACCTGATCCCCATTGAGGGATGTGGAGCTGCTGGAGAGAGTCCAGCGCAGGGCTACGAGGATGGGCAGGGGCCTGGAACATCTGTCCGAAGAGGAGAGGCTGAGGGAGCTGGGTCTGTTCAGGCTGGAGAAGAGAAGGCTGAGAGGGGACCTGGTCAGTGTCTATAAGTACATCAAGGGAGGCAGTGAGGAGGATGGGGCCGGCCTCTTTTCAGTGGTGGCCACTGACAGAAC
>JAWLRI010000449.1:1505218-1521018 GCA_034781795.1 Crypturellus tataupa
AGTGTCTATAAGTACATCAAGGGAGGCAGTGAGGAGGATGGGGCCGGCCTCTTTTCAGTGGTGGCCACTGACAGAACCAGAGGAAATGGCCACAAACTGAAGCACCAAAAGTTCCACAGGAACTTAAGGAAAAGTTTCTTGACAGTGAGAGTGACAGAGCACTGGCACAGGCTGCCCAGAGAGGCTGTGGAGTCTCCTTCTCTGGAGATCTTCAAAACCCACTTGGACACAGTCCTGTACCACGTGCTCCAGGAGACCCTGTGTGTGCAGGGGGTTGGACTAGATGATCTCTAAAGGTCCCTTCCATAATGATTCTACGATCTCCGCCTGCCCTCGGGACACGCTCATCCCTTGCTTTATCTTATCCATAGCTGCTGTGGGAAGTGCCCTAGCAGATACCAGGCACCATCCACGCTTGTTTGCAGATCAGCTAAGTGAAAGCAAACAGCCTTTGACCTTCAGCACGAGCACTTTCCTCCCATCCCTCAGCTACCCCGCTCGCCTTCCTGTCTGCTTATTGTGACAGCGAGCAGCCTGGGGGATGCATCCAGCGCGGATCAGGGATACTGCTCCTCTGCAAGGCAGCCACGCACTCACGGGAGAGACTCCATCCACGCAAAGTTACCGCACTTATCCCACATGCACATTTCTGGCAAGCAGCTCATGAGCTGTGCTGGCAAACACGATAGAGCATGAAAAACAAAGCTCTTTCCTGCTGGGAAGATTCAAAACAATTCAGTAAGCTTCTCTTGTACCACAGATGAGACTTCAGAAAACTGCACCCTGTAACGATGCAGATGACTCTTCTGTGATGTCCCCGTCATGAGGGTGAAGGCAGGAACTCGTCTAGAAAAGATTTCACAAGGACACAGTGCTCTCCTGGATGCAACTGCCAATGCACTGTAAGGAGCAAGTAAAGGAAGCCAAAAAACATGAGGCATCGCTAGGCCAAAACATGTACCAGACTGTAACGGCTTAAGTCATCCTCTCTGGCCAGCCCTGACTGCAACAGCAAGGCCATGGGAACAGATCTGAGCTTGGAGACAGCGCTGCTCTCCCCAAACTGACTCTCCAAACAAGCTGTATAGGGAAAGTCCACAAATGTTGCTGGGAATGGCAATTGCAGGGAAAGGAAAGAAAGAAAGAGCTGCAAGATGTACTGGAAGGCTTTCATCTCTGAGGGTTTCCTACCGGCGCACGGTGGGGAAGGTGCCTCTGTTAGCATCATCCCTGCGAGCCGGCTCCGTGATGGGGAACGGGATGGAAGCTTCTCCACTGCCATTTTTTGCTCCATGCACAACTGCATCCAGAATATCTGCAGAGCTGGAGATCAGCTCTGTGCGGTTTGCTCTTCTGCGCACAAGATTCTCCCAAATGGTGAAAATCTTGGTCTGAAGACTTGGACTATGTGGGACGGTCACCCCACCGAGCCCAGGAAGGCGAAGCAGCCTCCCAGGAGCGGTGAGCCTGCATCCAGCTACCTTATACAGGCCAAAGGGCAGGAGCTGAAGAGTGCAGCCTTCAATCCCAATACAGTATGATGAGCAAGCTAGTCCCTCCTTGGAATATTCTACTTGATGCCTCCAGTCCCTTATTTTTCTAAAGAAAATTTAAGCAGAAATCTCCATGAACTGTACAACATTTATACCTTACTGCATGCAATCACCTTGCCAGTTATCCCTCACTTTTTCATACACAGGGACATTTCCAAGAAATACCTAGACCCAAGCAAAAAGGCCCCCTAAGGCAGCAAGATCTGTTTACTTGGAGCTGGTTATATCCTGGCAGAATTCCCGCTCTTATTTTCTACCTGATGATCCAGGCTGGTTTCAAGGCCCCTACCTGGTTTAAGTGCACTGGTGACAGGGAGAGCGCAGCAGGATTTGCTTGCTGTGCTCCATGGTGCTATTCCAGCAACCACCTCTGGCCTCCTGCTCCACGCAGCACTAAGAGTAAACCAGATTTTGAGCTACTGAAATCAATGCCTTCTTTTGCTATTAAATTATTTTTCCACCAGGTAGTCACCACTTTATCTCACCTTTAATTTTCCAGTTCATATACAAAAGCCACTACTACTTTTATAGCTCAATTAACTGCAGCAATAGGCAACAGTCAACACACAACTGCTGCCAAAGCAAACGTGCTGGCCTCATCTGGGGGCCAAGTCCTCTGGTGATGCAGCCTGATATTGTTCCACCTGCATCCAGGAGCAACAAGGGACAAAGGAAACCACAAGCAAATAGAAACTACCAAAACTAACACAAAAAATGACACTGCAACGGTAGCAGCTGACAGGCTCATTGCTGGGTTTCAAGTCAGCTCTAAAAGAAGGGCAGAGAATAAAATTTGGCAACTGCAGGCGTGGTGCCACAGAGGCAGCGGGGCAGGTCCGATGGACAGTGCCAATTTGAGGGGCAGCCCCACAAGGAGGGTCTCTCAAAGAGCCTCTTCGATGGGGGCAGCAAGAAAAGGGCAGGTTGCTTCACTTGCAAACTGCTCCTCCCGACTCTTTGTGTGGGCCCTGCTAGGAAATGAAGGAATCAGGAGTCATTATTTTCCCCAAAACTGTGCTCTGAAATACCTTCCTCCTGCAGGCAAGCCCCCTCTCCATCACACCAAGCGCAATTTCAGTGTGTATGTGCATGAATGCACAAGGTAAGGACTAAAAATAGCCGGATCCTGTTTTCATGCATCTAGTCAGCAGGTACAGAGAGAGCGTAAACAGTGATTCAGCAGCAGCCGCGTGATGCAGAAGGTTGTTCCCTCACCTCTGCCTCCCTTTTCAGCCCTTCCCAGCTCGGGGAAGGGAAGAAGCTTCTCACTTCCAACAGCTCCAAAGCCTGTGGTGCCGGGTCTCCCCTGGAATGACATCCCCTGTCCCCCTGGGGCACAGGGAGGCCTGCCACGGCAGTTATGTAACCATAATTAAGAGGTTTTCTATGAAAAAGTCACATACTTCTACAGCAAAAGACGATTTTTTAGTTTTTCATTGAGCCCATCAGCCTGACGTCCACAAAAGTTAACCATCCAGGCTGGGAAACGAAGAGGCACAAAGCACAAGTGCGGTTGCTGTCTCTGGTGCAGAGCAGCACGGTGAGCCCATAAACCACACTGACAAACTGCGCCAGACGACCCCAAGGACATTTTTCAAATCCCGTGAGATCGGCTACACAAACAGCTGTGACCTTGTACACGCAGTTTCAACGGGAAAAAAACGTTTTCCGGTTCAAGGGGGCTCCCCAGGGCAATGCAAGGACACGGCTACGGGCAGCTCTGTGTCTGGGTGCGCATCTCCCCCGCACACCTTGTCTGCAGCGCGGCTCACGCGCTACCTACCTGCTAATATCCTGCGAAAATGAATAAGCAATCATCATAGAGGCCATTAAAAGCAGAGGAATTGTCATTACAGCTGCAATTTTTTTTTAAGAATCACTTTTCCATCATTCGGGGATGCCTACATGAACAAATCCTACACGTAGGCAGCAAGCCTTACAGCACGTATAGCTGAAGGATTCTCCTATACAACTCCAACCTACTGCTATACAATTCCTAGCAAGCACAACTGAGCATAATTAAAGCACACAAGGATTTTAGCTTAATCTCAAAACGGATTAAAGTCCCTTTTACTTTCACCTTGAAATACTCTGAAGTCCGAATGATTTGCATTTTGTCATCTAATTGAAATGGGCACTGCTGCCTGACAGGCCTTAATCTTCTCAAAAACGCCGTGGTGCTTCCCGCCCTGAAGCAATATTTTTAAGAAATTTCACTTTGAATATAGGCCACAGCATTGAAACACAATCTTAAGAGCTATAAAAAAAAAAAAAAAAAAAAAAAAAAAGAAGGTTCTATCTAGGTAAAAAGTATCCAAAAAGCACATCTGTTCTCCTGAGCCACAACATGGAAAGACCATTACCATTAGTGCAAGGGTTATACAGCAAATGAAACAATTGGTTAAGGAAAAAGAATCACTTATAGTGTCATCTTTCATCATTAAATTTTCATGGAAAAAACACTGCGATTTGCTTAGTGTGAATATATATGAAATGGAGAGAGACCATCTGACATCACCGAGGCAGAACAGCGTAAGACAAATGAAGATGATTTGCCACACGGCTGGAGCAGCTGCAAGTCCCTCCCAGACCTGCAGTAATAAAACCAAAGGACACAGAAATAGCAAACCATCTGCTTCCCGCTGCCCACCGAAGCTCGTCCTCTTGGCCCAGGGAAAAGAGCAGGGGGTCTCACCCTTCTCCTGCCCACACAACTTTAGACCCAGCACAGCTGAGCTGTTGGGGTGGCTGAAAGGGGTTGGAGAGCCCTCCTACTGCTGCTCTGGTTGTCCCAAAGCCAGGGGAGCTCAACCAGCACCACGGCACGAGCACCTGGAGGTCTCTGACTTGGCTGCAGTTGCACCGAGGCTGCCTGAAGCGAGCAGACTGAGCACATGCATATGCATCTAGCGAGCGCCGTGCTGGAGCCGAAGCCTCCTGCGAGGCTCCCAGCAATGCAAAACCAGATCTGCGGCTCTGGGCTGAACTCCTGTCATAAAGGAGTTGGGTTTGCAGAATATTAAGGGAAAGAGTAAAGCTGAGCAATAAAGCTGGAGATTTTCCCCCCTCATTTCTGCATTAGAGCAGAATTCTCTTTGCTGAGTACCCGAAAAGGTACTCAGCACTTAGGAAGCACCTGGGACAAACTTCTGGTGGCCGAGTTGGTGGCTCCCAGCACTCGCCCTGGAAACAACGCGGGGATCACGGGGCTTCCACAGCCTCCTGCAGCTCCAACACCTTCTGCTCCCCTGGGAGCAGCTTCGGGGCTGGGAAGCACGTGCGAGCAGCGAGGAGGCCACCCAGGCCCCCGGCTTCCACACCTGCTGCTGCTTCCCTTTCATCTCGGCTACTGGGTATATTGTTGTAAGATCCATAGGAAGCCCCGTATGCGTAAATTAAACATTGGCTCCTTTTATCATCAAGCGTGTGCCACTTGTAACCATGAATTATGCAAGGCTGTTAACTGTCTCTAAGAGGGAGCAGCTGCAGAGGCTGCTTGGAGGACACCACAAGTCACAGCAGGGGTGACCCGCGGGTGTCCCCATGCCTCCGAACTACAGCCCTGTGCTCCTCGAGGGGCACGTGCCATGCAGAGCGATTCGCTGAGCATCCTGTAAGCCCTCACTGCCTTCCAGCGCTCCATTTTTATCACTTTTTATTGATGGCAGATTGAGAAATACCCAGAGTTGTGCGAGGTTATGAAGGACCTGGCGAGGAGCTAAACTTGTAACCCAGCTGAAACCCAGTCACGATGCAAACTGGGGAGCTCTGCCTCCGCTTTCACCCGGCCGTACCTCAGCGACACAGCGATGCTCCCAGTGATGCTCCCAGCAGAGTCCCTCAGGCTACGGCACAGCATCCTGCTGAGCACGCCGAGCCCATCCGCAGCTCAGAAACACCAAAGCCCCCCTCCAAACGCAGCAGACACGGAGCAGCAGCTGCTAGCAAGCCCACTTAAAGCCGTCCGGGTGGGTTCCTAGCTGTGCAGGCCCCTGGACTAGCGTTCAGCTGGTGCAAAACACTCCCAGTCAGCCGGGTACCAACCAACACACGTTGCATTTGCCTTCTGCTAGTGCAAGCGGAGAACGCTGTGCAATGAGGCAGGAGAGGGCTGAGGGGGCAAAATTCCTGCAAGAAAGGTGGTGTTTCAACTCAGCAATTTGAAGTTTTGACTAACGAAGCCCAGCACTTGGCTGCAGCATCCTCAGGAGGCTCCTGGCCAGGGGAAGCGGGTGCAGCCCAGGCCGTGGCCGCGGCCAGGAACCGGGGAGGCTGCAGCCACCCTGCAGCACCCACCGCCGAACCGGGGATCCTGAGAAAGCCAAAGGCCAGTTAACTAAGCCCAAGTTTTCTAAGTTTTCTTCTCAGAAAACTTGGCATCACGCTTAGCAGGTGTGCTGAGGCTGCCAGAGGATGTAAATGACCTACAGGCTGAGCAAGCTTTTGGTGCAATTTCACACAAAATATTAATCCCTCTCATCAGTATAAACGCTATTAGGGAACATTTCCCAGTATGACAACTTCCTTAAAGGGAGACGTGTAAATTGGCATTAAGAACATCTTCATTTATTGTGTATATCATGGATCCGGAAGAACAAACTCACTCCATGATTACATTTACTGATGATTCAGATTGTGTGGGCTCCTCAATACACAGGAGGAGGGCAAGAGAGTCCTGGACAACTGTGAGCAAGCAGGCACCCCAGGGGATAATTGAATTAATTTTAGCTATGGCAATGCCGCACAACAAGGGCAAGACATAAAGCAAACAACACTGAAAAGGACTTCGCACTCCAAGGGGCAAATCGAGGCTACTTGGGGCTAGTTGGGAGCAATCCTAATTAGTCCATGCAGGGTGCCAGGCGCAGCACCAACACAAAAGCCACTTTGCTGCAGCCTTCAGAGAGAACAGCTAGGTTAAAAAAAAATACATAACCATGTAAAGTGATAAAAACCTATTGCACACACATCCGTTGTGTGTCCCCATGCCAGCAGAGCCCACAGTGCGGCCTTGGAGCGGAGGGTGCTGCACAGGGGTGGCCATCCTGGAGCAGCGCTGGGGACGTGCAGCCACCACCCCCGGGCTCCCAGGGATGCCCTCGTTTGCAGGGCCTGCGACACGAGCCCCGCGTGATCCAAGGCAGCTCCTCGAGGAACCACGGTGCCACCTCGCCCAGGACGGGCCACCCAGCAAGGGGACCGCAGATCACACCGGACACAGAGCCCCTAGGCGGGCACATTCCCTCACGGATGGCTGGAATGAGATCCGGGATCACGCAGCATCCGGAGCGGCAACACGATGAAGGACACAGGAGAACAAGCGAGAAGTGGCAGAGTTGTGAAAGGGCCTGCAGGCAAGGAAAAGATACTGGATTTGATGAGGTTGAGGAAGGGAGCCAAAGGAGGAATAAATAGAGCTAATGAGAAAACAAGTATTCGCGAGTATTCAAAACCCTTTAACACACTGCTAAACGGCAATAAAAAGGCAATTAGAGTTCCGAGATGCATGGGAGATAATTGCACGCGCTATAAATAGGTGGTGGAAAGACTGTCCCGCTCGGTAGGATCTGACTCACTTTTGGGGTTACTTCTACAGAGGCACGAATAGGCTGGTGTGATACAGCTGAGAGAAGAGAGATTACAGGAAGCATTTCTAACACACGTCCCTCTGCATGAAAAATGCAGTAAGGAAGGGCTTGGTCATGGAGGCTTTGGAGGTCTTAGCTTGAGGAATGCAAAACTAAACTTCAGCAGCAGACGTGAAAAATAACCTTAGAAAAAAAAATCTTTTTTTTTATGCCAACAGCATGTACCTCATGGGCATCTGGACAGTTTAATGGTTCTGGTTCATGCAGAGATCCTGCAATCACTGCCCTGCCTGTCTCTCGTAAGCACGTGCACACCAGTACCTGCAAGAGCATCAAAGTGCAAGCAAGGAGAGGGGTTTGGCAGTGGAATTCAAGTGGCAGCCCAAGGACACCTGCGCACAGGCAGGCAGGGCTCACACCGCTCCGTCCCCGCAGCGGCTGCTGTAACCCTGGGAGGTTCCTGCATTTCAGCACAGTCCATGCAGGATGATCGTGGCTCCTGCAAGCAGACTGCTCTCTACTTAAAGAACAACCTCTTTGATGCTTTGCGGGATGGGAAAAGCATTTAACCTTCTCCCTTTCCCTCCTGAGGCAGCTAGAAGCTGCAAGAGAAAAATAGCATCCTGCAGCCAAAGGCAGAACCAAGCACAGGATTCACTGACAACTGGGACACCAGATTATTTCATGAGCCCTGCTACCTTCGTGGAGCTGCTTTCCACAGCCGGGTTCTTGTGGCCTTGCAGGAGAGTTGTGCAGACTCACATCTGGGGCAGAGAAGGCATCAGTAACTTCTCTGCTTGGCTTTGCAGGAGCCACAAACACACAGACAGTGCTTTCCCCTTCAGTACTGTCCGGGATGTAGCGTCATGGCCCAAGTAGGCTACAAAGCACAAAAAAGGGGGAAAAGAAGCTTTTCCTAAGAACTGGCAACAATGCTAGAGTCACCCTCCTTAGCAGAAAAGCCATTCACAGACCTGAGCACCTGAGGTCGGTACCTACAAAGCAGAGGGAAAGGCAGGGGGAAACAGCAGCATCTCAGCTCCAAATACCCCCTCAGTGGGTGCTCTCCACAGCCCCCCTCTCCTTCCTCCAGAGTTGCATTTGGGATCTGCTTTGCCCTCCTGAAAGAGGGAGCGCTCACAAAGTCTCTGCAGTCCGAACTGGCTATTTCTTGGCTGCACATCAAAAAAATAAAAAATAAAAACCCATGCAGCTCAGGCAGCTGCACGTCCCCAGAAAACAGCAGCAGATGGTTCCTGCCTGCAGGTCTTGCTTGCAAAGGGTGGTCTGTGGTGCTGGGGGGACCAGTGCTGTTTTTTGCACCAGGGAGTAAATCCTGCCCGTGGGTCAGGCAGCCTGGCCGGGGGCCGAGGAGGAGCTCGCTGCGTCCGTCCTTCCTTCCTCCTTGCACCGTCACCGTGCAGGTAAGGGAGCAGCTGGCTCCTGCTGCGTCACCCCATTAACTTCCTGCTACGGCAGTGATGAGTCTTTAATCTCTGATTACAAGGGTGGGAGCCGTCTGCTGGGATGGGAGGTAAATCTATACGTCTAGGTGATAAAAGCAAACCCTACGCTGGCTCTGTGCAGAGCATGCGTGCCCTTTTGCTGGAAGGGGAAGGGATATTAGCCTCGTCGAGCACATCTGCCTTTGATATTCTGCTTGCGTGATGCCCTTATCGCTCCCAAGCTGCCTCGACCCTCTGCTACGGAGGTGCAAGAGCCTCTATCCCTCCTGTCACCCACCTCTTTGTAGCACACCAGGCGACCCAGGTAGAGCCTGGCTTGTAAGAGCTTGCTCCCCTTTCATGTTAACACAAGACCCAATAGCAATCCCAAACAGCTTAATTTAATTGCTCACAAATAACCTGATTTTAGAGTGTTGTTCTTTCCTGCATGGCTGTGCTGCGCTTGGCTGGACAGCCCGTGTGCGAGCGTCTCCTCGGGATTCAAAGCACCGGTCTGGCTGGCTAGGAGATGGGTGCTGGAGGGAGCACTGAGGACACTTGCAGAAAAATCCAATCACTTTATTGGAAGAAAAAAGGTTTTGACAACAAATCTGGCTCCCTTTTGAACTAACACGCTTAGCATCATCTATCACTGTAGTCAGCACGGTGCCAAGTTTACAAGCAGAGTGAATACTCTCCCGTCCCTTCCCGCTCCCACGTGGAGCCCCGCTGCCCGCCCACTCCTGCGGCCTCCTCTTCCCTCGTTCTTTGCCTTCATCCATCCCAGTCGCAGAGCCGGGATGGGGCAGCGCGCTCCATGCACCTCATTGCAAACCACCACCATGACCAACCAACACCTGCAATTGCCACAAACTTGGAGCATCTACAAACTCACCGCGCTCTCCTCTCCAGCTCGGCACGCAGAGTCCAACTCAGCAGCTATCGCTTGCACAACTGATGCAATTCCTTGCTGGAATGCGAGCTACACCTGCAGTCTCTCTCAAAGTGCCAGGAGACAACACATAAAGCCCATTTAATTTCAGTTTTCTCATACACACCTGGAAAACAGCCTTGCCTTCCTATTGCCTTCCACCCCTATGCCAGCCAGGTGACTAGGAGCCAAAAATATCCCAATTTAGCCAACAGGACCATGAAAGTCTATGGCTGGGAATAATGAACACTACATGGCTTACCCTGAAGTTGCATAACATGTAAATGACATGTTGATTTTGGTGTTTAAATTCTACAAAAAACTCTACATCAGCACAAACCTCAGGCAAACAATATAAAAATATTATCATTGAAAGAATATATTAAAAGAATAATTGGTCATGCTCATACCAAACATATAGCGATTGCACATACCCTCAGTTTTAAGAACTAGGCCCATTCGATCTAGAAGAAAACCCAATCAAAGCGCTCTAAGCATCCAAAACCTGCAAGGAACTTCTTCCTAAATAAGCAAGAGATTAGGCTGCTCCACGTATTTTTTTTCAGCAGCTACAGAGCAGTGACACTGGAAATTCTCCAGAAATCAATTTCTGAGCTACCTTGTGCTGCTCCATTTCCAAGGATGCATTAGGAGAAAGAGCTGGAAACAAATCCCACCTGTGAGGGGTGCCTATTCTTATGGGTGACAAATGGAAAAAACTTGCTCACCACCGAGGCAGGGCCCTCCTGCTGTTTTTTTAAAAGATTCTCTACTACCTTAATAAGTATTAATTTTCAATACTAACACATAGATGGTTCCAAGAGAGTGTTTTATAGGCAAAATCCTAGTTTAATTGAAGCCACTAGCAGAATTCACATTGACGTCACCTGAGACTGAAATTGCAGGAGGTTGGACTAGATAATCTCTAAATACCGCTTCCAACCTTAACCATTCTGAGATTCTGTGAAATTCAGCTCTTCAGCTTTATTAACCATACTGTACTCTAGTATATACTGATTATACAATTGGACTTTGCATATTCCTTGGGCTTACGTAATTAAGTAGCAGTATGACGCTGAGCAGGTACCCCTCTGGACAAGAAATTCGCAGTAGCTATAGGGTTTGTACATGTGCACATTGCTAGTACCACTAACGTGATGCCTGGGATCCTGCTGCTAAATGACCCTATAAAAAATAAAAGCCTGCTTCAGCTAACAGAAATTACACGGGGAAATGACTTGCTGACCGCTGCTCGCTTAGGTGAACGGAGAACAAGTGACTCATAATTCAGCAAAAGGAATTACAAGTTATGCAAAAGGCAAAGTGCTTCTGGGAGAGCGTCTAGACTATGCAAAGCAGGGCCATAAATAATGTTTTTGGTAAATGATGGGCTTCAGCAATGGAGCTGCATTATCTGATGAGTCTTCTCCGATGGTAGTTCGTAACATCTCTGGCCGGAGAGGTACCAGCCACAGTAATTGAATCATTGGGCTACAGATCGGCAACTGCAAAGTTTTACAACAGCCAAAACCCAAGCTTACAGCCTATTTAATTACCTGCCTCCCAATTCAATAAGCTCAAAGTATATAAATAGCCAAAGTATGACAAAAATTTAATATCTGCTCGAATTAAATTAAGATAAGGCACTGACAAAACGAATGATAAGTGTTTAACTGAAAATAACCATTTTCTGCAGATTCCAGGCAATTAGTTGAGCACAGTGACCGGGCTATTTTCCGCACCGTAAGAGAACGTCATCACTGCAACATGCCCAGCCTCTTGTCCACGTAAACGCCTCCCGAGCAGCAGTGAAATGGGGCGGGTGTTTCAGGGTGGCATCGATGTGACCGGGAACATCCCTGAGATGCCAACCACACACAGGAGCTCTCAGGAGACCCGGTGGTGGCCACACTGAGCAAGCCAAGCACTGAAGACACAAACTCAACTTTTCCTCCTCTCGTGGCTGGGGAACTGAGAAAAATCACTCGTCCAAGGGCTTCCTGAGTCCGGCAGGAGAGAATCTGACCATAAATCTCAGCTGCTTTAGGAGAAAGCTGCTAAGACGAGTCCCAACACCACCTGAGCCACAGCCTGTCCCAAGGGCTCAATGTGCCAGTAGTTTTGAGACACAAAACTGTCTTTTAAGCACGGCAGGAGAGGAACAGTTTATCCAGCCAGCGATCGTGAAGAAATATGTGATGATCTGAAGGGATGTGCTAGCTTTACTACGCTCCGAACTGTTGCACCATTGCACCCAGGGCAAAATGGCAGCAATTTGGCATTTTAAGATGCATTGTAACTGATTTAACAGCATTGCTGATCCCTCTCACCTGTTCAGCATTAAGCACGGTGCTTAGATCAACTGCAATTCAGCAAAACACAAACTCCGGGGAAAATTTTGGTAATACGCCCTATATCACCCCACCGGCTCAGACAGGGATCCAAGTCACAACCATTTCCACAAGGAGCAGCTCTGGGAAACCACAACCGCCCGAGCTGAACTTCATTGCTCCATTACCCTGGTGGGAGCCAATATTAATCTCACGTGCACCGACTGTCTGCCCAACCAGGACTGCCTTAACACCTGGCCTAAATTGCCCACCACACTTTATTTCCTAAGGAGTTCCTCGTGTTGCCCCTTTCCAAACGTGTGTTTTCAAGAGGATGTTGATCATCTGAACATCCTCCTGTTATGCTCTTTGGAAGGCACAAACTCCAACTCCTTTGCTGCGCTGCACATTTTGTCCGCTGTGTTTTGAAGGAGCTCTGAGTGTATTTGGAAAGAGATGCAACCCACATCCTCCCAGCAGCATGCAAGCAGGAGCCTGCGTCTGCTTTGCAGCAGACCAAGAGTCAGGGCTTTCATAGGGAGAAAAATAAGCCCAAAAGGGAAGGGAGCTTGAGAATTGCTTCAGTAAAAAGTCCTATGTGTTGCTCAAGTTCCCAGGCTGCCAGCAAAGCTCTCCTCTCAAAAGCAATCGGGCTCAGGCGGGGAAATACACAGGTAGTTGCTTTAACTCCACTTCCAGCAAGTCGGTGTGAGCAAGAGAAAAGGCTAAATCCACCCCGGGCAAGCAATTAGCAAACCAAGTACCATCTGTGCCATGAAAACACATCGTTCTGTGAGCAAGAACCCCATATCCTGATGATCTGCACCTGGAGGCTTTGGTGTCTCCTAAGGTGCAAGCTCTGACTGGAGCTTTTCCTCCTGCGCCCCATATTCCTAAGGGCTTTTTCCTCAGATTCTCTAGTGTCTAGTAAGGGCTGCCCTCACACTGCCACCTTCCTCTTGGCTGGGGTACTTTTTGACCGATTCCCTGTTTTCACAGAAATTTTAAGGGACCTGATATCTTACAGACCACTGTCTCCCTGCCAAAGGTACCTGGAATTCATAAGGGGCTTAAAAAAAGTAATCTAAGAATGCAGACAGCAGAAACAGGTACCTAATGAGCCTTTTTTTTTCCCTTAGGAAATTAAGGTGATAAAATGTAAGTATATTTACAGGTATCCTCAAGTGAAGCCTTAGCACAGAAACATCAAGATATATATGAAGCAGAGGTGTTAGTCTGAACATGCTGATCTGCAAACACTTCTTACCACGTTTCTGAGATTTCTGGGGTGTTAAGATCAGCAGAAACACCAACTCTGGGCAGCAGGTGCTTGAATCCAGCTTGGAATTTGATACGGGTATAAATAAGCAACGATATTGCGCCCACACGCAGTAGATACTCAGCTAAGCTGTCCGTTCACACGCTGCTGCCGTTTGCAGCGTCTTATATATGTTATAATTTAAGGGAATGGCATGTAATTATCTTTCTATTGTAACGGCACCTTAAATATACACTTGCCTGCGTTGAGGGGGAAGCCGAAGCGATTCGCAAGCGATGCGGAGTGCCAGGCTGCGTTTTCCAGCCCCAGAAGGCTTCGCCCAGGCAGGCTGCTGCACAAGCGGGACCAACGCGTTACCCTGGGGCATTGGACCCCAGGGATGGGGACAGCAGAGACTGCAACCCATGGGGAGGCTGCGCGGGGCTGTAGAAGCAACTCACATGCAGAGAAGGAAGCAACATCCCAACCCCTGGGTGATGGGGAAACTGAGGCAACAGGTCCCACCAGCGTGGGACTGAACCCCCTTTCTCTCCTCCTTTTCCACCCTCAAAATGCACCGGATCCTTCAAGCATCTGCTGTTTTAGCCATGAGGGAAGGCCTACAAAGAAACAGTCCCCACAGAGATCATTAAACTCAGCAGAACTGTGAAAAAAAAACTGTGCCCAAGGGGGAAGCAGTCCAACACACTTCACTTCTCGGTCTCCCACTGAAAATACACCATGGCTGGGCAAGTTAGGAAAGGAAGGGCAGGTTTTCCCTGTGGAAGAGCAGGAGATCTCATGGAGCCCCATAACAACCACCAGGGCTTTAATTGACCTTAACAGGAGCCTGAGCTAAGGAGAAAGGATGAAGATTCACGCCCAGGAACTCCCAGACAAGTGAATATAGGAATATACAGAAGAAGAAAACACAAAATGCATTCAACTTTTAAAGGGGGAATTCAACTCGACATGCATTGTCAAGTTAAATTTAGCTTCCCAAATCCCATTTCATCACCAAGTTTGAGGGGAAATGGTGAGCCCCTGAAAGGTACCTATTTTAGTTCTTTCTATGAATAAGCAAAACTTATTTTCCTACTGTGATCATTTCCCAGAAAACAGACTATTTTCTCCCCAAATCCCATTTAACCTCCTCATTCCCTCATACATTACTGCTAGTTTACGATTTTTCTCATTATTCCTTGTTTTGGTCTCACCTGCACTTCATTGCCCCCTCTTCTCTTTCTCTACCTTCCCCAGCTCTGTGCAGGGCTGTATTTTGATTTCACCAGCCACAATTTGCCCTTTCCAGTGACTTATCTCCAGACATCTAAGACTCTGTTCACTTTTACATGAGAAACATCTGCTGGGTTTGTTCTGCTTGCTGTAACTGCCGCAAAACTAGCAATGACTTAAATTTCCTTTTCCTTTTCCTGATCCGAAGACATTATGCAGGAAGCAAAAGCCAAGAGGTCCTTGAAAGTCCACAGTCTGCAGAAAAGGGTCACAGGTAAAAAAGGCAACATACGAAAAAAATAAATCCCCTGACCTTCAGCTGTGCATTTCACCCAGCAAACAAAAGCAGATCACCCAACCTCCGAGCAACAACAGCTTGTCCTATATTGCCTGTAGACCGTGTGCGGTTCTGATACCCTTCCCTACCTCCTTATGTTGCAATGACTAATAATAGTTCTGTAGTGCAACAGAGCCGAACGAATGTCATCCGCATCAGCCCATCCACGAGCCTGCCCGGTTCATAGAGGTCGTTTGCGCACGCAGAACGGCACCGGGATCAAAACTGCAGCCTAAGAAACTTAATCGAAAACGGGAATAAGCAGCCGGCCGTGCCTGAAAGTCGTGTCCCATTATGGTCCTACCCAGACAGCCACGGGAAGTCGGGTGTTTTGGGCTCGAGCGTAGCCACATCCGCATCCCGCAGCAACTTAATATCCGGCCTAGGAAGATCCAGTACCTGGGAGGAAGGACAACTGCCTCAGGGCTGCAGCTGGGCCGCTCCCGTGCGCCGCGGCGACGCGTTTGGGGAGGCATGGACAGGAGGGCGCAGGCCGCCTCGCGGCGCCGCTCTGTTGCCCCAGCGCGCTGGCGCATCGCGCGCACACACGGGCGAGAAGTTGAATCCAGACTTTGCAACTCCCCGCGACGCCGACTTTGCAGCGCGCGCGAGGGGGCCGCGAGCGCAGCGCTGGCCTTTTCCAGCGGTGTGACCTATTTTCCCCCTTTGGAGGACCTTCGGGCAGCCCAAACCGCCGAGTTTGCCGAATTCCCGTGCTACGACGCCGGGTACCGAAGCGCACGCCCCACGCGAGCGCCCCGGCTGTGCCCGGCCAGCGGCACCGTGGGGAGCACGCGGACCGGCCAAGGTGCCCTGCGCCGGCGTCGCCCTTGGGGCGCCCGGATGGAAGGGCACGATGGGGACGGGCAGGCGGAGGAGCGAGGGGACGCGGGGCAGCGGGGACGGGCAGCAGAGGGGACTGGAGGGGCGATAGATGGAGAAGCGAGAGGACGGGGGGGCAGCCAGCGCCGGGCGCGCAGGAAGGGGCCGCGCCGGGCGGTACCTTCTGCTGCCGGCGGGCCATGTCGGTGGGCTGCTTGGCGTTGAAGGGGTAGGCGATGCAGCGCATGACGAAGACGTAGAGCTGCAGCTTCCTCTTCCTCTCCTCCTCCTCGCGCTGCA
>JAWLRI010000449.1:1521352-1541100 GCA_034781795.1 Crypturellus tataupa
GGCCGAGCGCCCGGCCGGGGGGCCGCGTCCTGCGGGGGACGTGGTCGCGGCGCGGGGCTGCTGCCAGGCGCACTGGGGTCCCCATGCCCTGCCGTGGTGTCCCCAAGCACTGCCGTGGGGTCCCCATGCCCTGCCATAGGGTCCACACCTCCTGCCGTGGTGTCCCCAAGCACTGCCATAGGGTCCATACGTCCTGCCGTGGTGTCCTCGTGCCCTGCTGTGGTGTCCCCAAGCACTGTGTGGGGTCCCCATGCCCTGCCGTGGGGTCCCCAAGCACTGCGTGGGGTCCCCGAGCACTGCCATGGTGTCCCCAAGCACTGCTGTGGTGTCCCCATGCCCTGCTGTGATGTCCCCAAGCACTGCCGTGGTGTCCGCATGGCCTACCTTCGGGTCCCCAAGCACTGCGTGGGGTCCCCATGCCCTGCTGTGTTGTCCCCAAGCACTGCGTGAGGTCCCCGAGCACTGCCGTGGTGTCCCCAAGCACTGCCGTGGTGTCCCCAAGCACTGCCGTGGTGTCCCCATGCCCTGCTGTGGTGTCCCCACGCTTTCCTGTGGTGTCCCCATGCCCTCTGCGGTTTCCTCACACCCTCCTGCAGTGGCCCCGTGCGTGTTGTGGTGTCCCCACGCCTTCCTGCAGTGTCACACACACATCGTGGTGTCGCCCACGCTGTCGTGGTGTCCCCACACACTGCCCCGTGTCCCCACATCTCCCTGCTGTGCCCCACACCGGCCCAAGCCCCCCGACAGCCGCACGAGCAACCCTGGCCCCACGCGAGGTGGCCGTGGGACCCACATGGAGCCAACATCACACTATATCATTAATAAGTGTCTCACCTTAGTCACTAATTACTGCACGCCTAACAACACCACCGTGTTTTGCTTTCCACATTACCTGCAACAAGACAAGGGTTTCAGCAGCAGCTTTTAGAGCTGAATCAGTGGAGACACTGTTTACGCTAAACATTTTAATTTTCCGCGATTCCCCAGGTCTGAGCGAGGTTGCGTTCGCAAGCGGGCGTGCGTATTTGCGGTGGGCGGGTGTTTTCCAAGGCTGGCGTTTCCCCGCCTAACGAGCTTTGGTAAATGTCACCATACCTGTCACCCGCGCCGCCCGGTAACGACTGTTTGCTTCGCTCCGAGCAGCCTGCGTAAACAGCGGCTCCCGGGACGGGGGTATCGGATGAGGGAGCGGGCGCCGCTGCGGGCCACGTGCCCGCGGGCGCGCTGGGATTTGCGCGTCGGCTGCGCTGCATAAGCTCCTTGCCGGCTCCTAATTGAAAGCTCCACGTAACAGATGAGTCTGGAGGAAACTTCCGCAAGGCGCCCGAGGGCTCCGCGTCTGGGCAAGGTGAGGTGGAAAAACTGGGAGCCCTGGGAGCCCTTTTCCCTGCCGAACGGTGCAAACGGCGCAGGGGGTTTTGTCACAGCCCTGTGGCGGTGCAGGACGCGGTGCAGGACGCGGTGCAGGTGTCTCCCGAGCCCCGTGTGTGGCCCGGGGTCACCTCCGGGACGGCCCTTTAATGCCGGTTCCTCCGGAGCTGCTGCTGGGGTCAGTCCAGGCCAGGGAAAGGGTTTTTAGCCTCTCAGCTGTCCTCGGCATCGCCTCTCCCTGCACTGCATCCCCACGAGCAAGCTGCGAAGGCGGAAAAAAAGCAGAATTAATTACAGTGCCTACAATGGGGTTATATATATATATATATTTAATCACACAACAAAGCACAAGGCTCTGTCTTGGGGGTTTTCTGGGCTAGAAAGAAATGCTGTTTGTCTTACTAGAGGACAGAGAATTCTCTTCCTGTGGCATGTGGCAGCATATGTCCTCCCTCGTGGTTTGGGAGGCAGAGGTTCAGAAGCCACAGCTCTGTCTTTCCCATCCCACACACGACAGCAGCGAAACGGAGACGATAAGAGAAAAAAATGGGCTTTTTTCTTTTTTTTTGTAAAGGATTTTGTTTCGGTAGCGATCACTGGTGCTGCGGATGGAAATGCTAACGACAACCCTGCGTGGACCAGCTGCACCTGGGCATGGCAGGAACTTTTGCTGGTAGGAACATCACGCACATCACGTATCTGTCTATGGAGGCAGATTGATTTTTGTCAGAGAGGGTTCTTTAATTAATTGATGCAAAATAGACATGGACAATGGGCAGAAAAGCGCGCTCTACTTTAGAACCGTTCAGGATTATATTCGTTCTTTAGCGGGTGAGATCTTGTTCACTGAGGAGTTGCAAAATTGGACATGCTTGGAAGGACCTGAGCAGGCATCCAGGCACGGATCAGCCAAGGCTCGTGCGGAAGATCTGCCCGTGCAAACAGCAGGAACCCGTCACCCTCGGGGGCTGCACGGCTTTCCCTTCCCTTAGCCCGCACAGTCACGCTTTCCTGTTATGTCCCAATGCTGCAACGTTAATTCATGAATATGTAAAAATAAAGTAAAATTAAATTAAATTAAATTAAAAGGCAGGACTCTCAGCTCTCCTGCTGAAAAAGAAGCAAGAAATGTGGTCTGAAATGGGGCTGTGTGAGGCCGCAGAGCAAGAGGCCCCGTCCTGGCAGGGACGCGCGCGGCGCGATCACGGCAATTACGCGTGTGCCGCTTCCAGTGGTCATACATCCTGGTGGGTAATTGTGTAATTACCCATTATGACTGGGTAAATGTAGACAAATGAGAGCATTAGCTGAGCCGCTTTTTGATATTATATCAGCATATAGACCTGTTTGCTCAGGATGCTGAAATGGAGGCTGTGTAGGTTAAAACGATGGGTAATGTCGGGCAGTCCATTTCCAAGATAAAACATAAGTGCGAGGCCCTTCCTGGCATATCACTTTGAGCAGAACCGGGAGTTTCCCCAAATCCTGCCCCTAACTACTTGTTCCTAACCCTAAAAATTACTTACCTCTTCCAAAGCATTTTCCAGAATGATTGTGCCTAGTCTTGCAAGTAGAGGAGGTTGAAGGGTAGGAAAAATATTTTCAGAAATGTTCCAGACTTTGGAACAGAAGAACCTGCTGATATTAGGAAAGAAGGGGAAAAAAGTATTACCATAAGATTTGTGGCCCTGCCCGTTTGTTGCCATTAGGTGTAGGAAATCAGTGTGGAAATGACTGTAAAGAAAAGTGGAACTAGGGCTGGACCCCTTGTTTGGGAAGGGAAGCGCCAAGATCTGAGGCACCAGGAGCCGCTGTGCTGAGGAGCGGGTCCCTTGCGAGCAGGAAAACCCTCCAGAAGGGGAAACTTCACTTGAAGGAGCCATTTGGGAGAGCTTAACTGAGCAGTTCCAATTTGCATGAAAAACAGATAAACTTGAGTTCTTTTTTTTCAGTCCTGGTTAAAGGCCCCAGACAGGGTATTTATGAAAGCTGGTGAGGTTTGAGGAGCAAAGGGGGCCTTCGGGGTGCCCGTGTTGGATGCGCTCACCGCTCACCCCATCTCCATCCCGATATGCACCAGCTAACGCGAGTCCTTAGCCCAGCTCAAGGGTTTCCTAGCTAGAACCTGCGGGGAAGGACTTGCCTTGTGCCTACATGTGCACTGGGCGCTCGCTTGAGTGCTGCGGTTGTGTGCAGGGGTGGGTGCTGCTGCTGTCACCCGCTGGGACACAACCTGCAGGAGCAAGTCCTGAGCCGGGCGGGCAGAGGAGCATCCAGGGCAGCCCCCGGTCCTGCAGCCAGGAGCGTCTGCTCGGCTCGTCGGGATGCCCCGCAGCCCCGGTGCCTCGCGACGGCGGGATGAAGTGTTTGCTCAGCTGCGCTTCCCGCTCGCCAAGGGAGCGCTGCAATAAAACTGTGGCATTCGGGCAGCAACACGGGAGGGAAAAAGAAACAAAAAGAGCTGAAATCTGAAATCAGTGGCAAGCAGCTCGCTTAAAAAGATCTTCTGGTTCATAAAAACGAGAAGTAGGAGGAAGCTGAGGAAGCAGGGAGAGCTGCCGAGGGCCAGCCTGGCTCCGGCTGTGCAATAATCACAGCAAATGGTACCTGCTCCAGGACACGCTGCTCCTGCAGCTGCGTGGATGGAAACCCGGCAGTTACGGAGGGAATTGCAGGAGCCCGGGCGGGGCTGTGTCATTGCATCCAGACACAGGGGAGCACAGCCCCTGGGGACACTGTCCCTCTGGAATGACACCAATGTACAGGGGGAAAGGAAATCCTGGGGAATCCTTCCCCGCCAGCCACCGGTCCCAGGCGTTTCAGCACCCTCTGACCTTCACAGCGTCTTCATCAGGGTTATTACACAGGGTGTCAAGCTAAATAAACACCAAATCGGCCTCACCTTGGCAGGCCCCAAAGGAAGGCAGACCCGATGTTCATGGCTCTGAGCAGGATGGACCGGGAGCACCGCGTCCGTGCCGGGCTCGGCACCGAAACCCTCTTCCAAAGACGAGCGAGGGGATCGCAGCAATACTCCCCTGCCCCATCGGCACTGCCTCCCGGCTTTCAGGGCGTCTGTAATCAGAAATGACCGAGGTTTATTGCAGACAGCAGGAACACGGAGCGGAATTAAGTGCACCCAGCTCTGCCAACCCAAAGCCTGGAAATAACCGCAGCCGATCTAGTCCAGTCTCCCATAAAAGCTGGGCTGGATCGCTGCTGCGGTGCAATCCCTGGGGTTGTGGCTGCCAAGGGGCCCCCATTTACTTATTTTTAAGTCTCTTGTAGTAGTTTTTCTGCCTCTTCTCACATTTCAGGGGGGCATCCGGAGAAGGGAGTAATCAGTTTGCAGCAATTATGCTCGGGCTGTGTGATTGCTTCCAGGAAAGCAGAGTACTCCCACGGCTAAGGAAATAACCACCAATTTTACTAGGCTTGAATTGCCTCTATCTTGGCTCATCTAAATCTGCTGAACTTCAACAGATCATGAGAAAAACTTCCACCCAGGGCTTTTTTCCCCATGATTATCAGCCCTCAAACTGCACTTTGCACCAGCTGCTTACTCGGATTTAGAGGATAGACTAGATGGGATTTCTCCAGGGATGTGAAACTCTCCTTCTTACCGCACAGCTCCATTGCGATGAAAACTTCAGCACACTTTTTTAAACAAGCGCGTTATTAGTACTGCAAAATCTACGCGAATTAATATGCAATATCCGTAAGTAGGACACCCGAGCAGTATTTTAGGCACAGAATAAATATTTAATGCTTCCTGTTCCAAATTTAGCGTGGAAGTGGTTTAAATGCGCGGCGTGCTCCCCTCTTACACATCACAAAGCCAACACGAACACCAACCGGCTGCCGGGCGCTTCCCGGAGCCGCGGTACCGGGAGGATGCGGATTGGGACACGTTGGGATCTTGCGGCTCTTGGAAGTTTCTCCGCTTGTAATTCCACAAAGGACTTGGCCCACCGTGGGGAAGAGCCTGGACTCACCTTGCTGGACCGCGCTGGTGGGCAGGACGCAAGTAAGACCCAGCTCGTCGCATGCCCCATCGAGGAGCCTGAGGTTTTGCAAGAGCAAAGGGGTCTGCGGAGGTGAGGGATGGTGGATTTGCTCCTGCTAACGGCTCCCGCACCTGGGCAGGGGCTGTTTCTCCTGTGGATATTTTGGAAATGCTGAAATACCCCCAGGCTCTTTTGGAGAGAGTACTTTGCTCTCCTCCGGAGCGGTTTGGGAATTGCCTGATGGGGTAACTGAGGATTTGGTTGGGTTTTCTCAAAGATGCTCCCCTTTGGCAGCTCCAGAGGATCATTTTTGGTTATTATCACGTGAACACGGGAGGGGAAGCAAAGTGCCTGCCTCGCTTCCCAGTTTAAATGCTTCTTTTCAAGACAGGATTTGCTTGGAATGAGAACGGGTCCCCTGAGCGTTATCCTTGTCGCTGGGACCGTGGCAGCGTGGCCTAGGGCTGCTGGTTCCTCCTGTCACTGTGTCTGCAAAGGCCCGGGGAACCTTCCTGGGGACATCCCCCCAAAATGTTCAGGCTCCCACAGATTCAGAGAGGCAGAAAGCTGCTTTTAACCGATCCTCTTCCAATTCCACCAAAAAGGGGAGGCTCCAGCCTGATGAAAACACGATCCAGCTCCCTGCCCTTCACTGTGAACAGTTGAGATGTTTCAGGAGCACTCGTGCTTGGATGCAATGGGGGAACCAGCTTGTTCCTGCAAGCACAGCCCTTCGGTTGGGCTTTTCCTACCCCCTGATTCTCCTCTGAGGTTTCACCCCTCCTGGTGCAGCCGTCGGCTCAGCCAGGGCTCTGAGGAAGCTCAGGGTTATCAAACACCCCCGTGTCGAGCCGGGAGGAGACGCACGGATAAAAGCTCCCGCATACAGCAAACATGCCCTGCAAAACCAGGCACTCCTGAAGCTGCTAAGGTTTGCACAGAGACAGGGGTTTTGCTGTGCGGAGAGCAGCATGGGGCTGCATTTTGTGTTCACTCACTGTGCTCACTCTGCGTGTTTTAGGAGCTGGTAAAGATGAGGGAATCTGTCCCCGTAAAGCACATTAATGTAAGAAAATACTCATCTTTCCGCTACCCCCTGGAAACCTCCTCTAACAGTCTGATTCAACTTTGATTCTCTAATTTACTGGCAGGCGAGGTGCTGAGCTGCACAGATTTCAGCCTTCTAAATAAATTGACGTATCTGCACTCGGTATCACTGAGCAGCAGCAACAGAACTGGGGGTTTTGATGCAGGTTTTAAAAGCATTGGTTTGGAGCAATTCCAAGCCTTTGTGCAGCGTTAGCGCTTCCCAAATATTTTCGTTGCAAGCAGTACCTTTCAGGTTCGACACAACATTTTCTCCTTCAGTAAAACCCTTGATGCAGTGATAACGAGTACTGTAGCTGTCTAACACTGGAACTCCTCAAATTTGCATCAATAAGAACGATACGTGTACATTATTTACATGCAACTCCTGGTGCTCCAGAGGAGCTAGAGGCTGCCCGGGAAAAGGCTGGGCTCCCAAAAGCCTGGGAATTGTGGAGACGGAGCTGGAGAGCTGGAAGAGATGCCCCAAATGCTGATATCCTTGGCCTGGAGAAGTGCTTCCCTGTGCATTCATGCTGGTCATATCTCCAGCCTCTTTGGATGAAGATTCCCAGAGAGGCTTCATGCCGGCATCCCTGGAGCCTCTGTGCATGGGATTTGCTGGAAAAGCAGCCCATAAGCATGATTCTGGAGCTGGGGAGCAGCAGCCCTGCTGCAACCCTCTGCCAAAGCACTGCCCTCGCTGCCTGGGGCAATGCTCATCCTTGCTACCCCGGCCCTGGCTCTCCCCATCAGAGCTGTCCTGCAAGCAGGTACCAAAATGCACCCTCCTGTCCCTGCCTGTGTGTTCTACTTGCTAGGTAATGGCAGAGAGCACTTTCATGTGATTTCTTCTCATTTTTTTCTGCCTCTGAACACACCCCAGCTGTCTCTGCAATCAGAGATAAACAGTCCGAATTTTGGACTGTGCTGAGATTTATGCAAGGCCACATCAGGGAGAAGCACTGAAGTTTTCCTTCTTGCAAGTCGGTCCCAAACAGACTTTGCAGCCCAGTCTGTAATCCCAGACCTGGGGAGCTGGCACAGAGTCCGTGTGTCCTTGCAGCATCCATCCCCAAACAGTGCTATTTTTTCCCCTCTTGCTGTCTGTCTGCCTTTCTAAAACAATGTAGGCAGCAAATATGTTCCGAATCAAGGACAAAAGGCGAGTGCAATCAATAGCTCTTTGCCAGTCCCACAGCAATGGTACCAACTGTCTCCGGCAGACGCATCTCAGCTGCTTTGGCTGGGTTTCCCGAGAAGAAGGAACAGCTGTCAATTAAAAGCTATGCAGAAGAGAATAGATTTGTGTAGAAAGATACTTTCTGTGCAGTTCCCAATTTGTAATTATTTTTTTCTGTGCTGCCAAGGTCTACAAGGTCTGCTGCTGAAGAAAGCGGAGTTGGTGAAAAAACATTTAAATATTCACTTTGGCATGACACGATTTCTGGGTTGCTGGAAGGAACGATATCGAATGCGGCACACAGTAATGGCTCAAGTCCCTTGCAGCAGCCACTGTCCAAACAGATTCAGGACAAATAAGGAGGAAATGTGCAGCACGCACAAGCAGAAATTATTCATGCAAATCCCTCCGAGATTTCTGTACTCACAACATTAGAGGGGGTTTCTTGGTACTCACCTGATAGCAGTTCTCCATTGCATTGCTAGTGTAGCTGCAGTGGCTCCTGGATTTTAAGAGATTTGAGGCAAAATATTTGTGGTATCCCCAGGATAATAGTGGCAAAGAGCTGGCAGAACAGCACCTGGGGCAGGAGGGGACACCTTGCAAGTCCCCAACATAGTCAGCAGCCTCTGCTGTGAATTCTGCCCTTCAATTCTTTAGGAAAAGTGTGAAAACAACTGCCTTAAATAATTACATGTGCAAAGTGCTTTGTGTTCCCTGGAAGGAGACTGATCTTTAAGGGCAAAACTTCCCCTCTTCTCTTTCCTACCCTGGTGACTCTGGAGAGACAAGACAAGAAATCTTTAATCTGCAGAGCATGGACAAGTCTCTGTTGCAAAACATTTTTTCAATGTCATTTATCACTAGCAGGGAAGAGCAGGACGTGAGGGAGCTGCCCTCATCAAAACTGAGTTCAGGAGAGGGACTCACAGGTGAAACCACATCTCACCCACATGAGAGATGGTGATAGCGGGCGGTGAGGGCAGAGCTGTGTTTTACCGCTGGTACTGAAATAACTACTCAAAGTCTGATGATTCTTGTGTTTATCATGAGGATGAAGGAGAGAATTTGCTCCCTGACCTTCTCCGAACGTCCAAAACCATCTTCAGATGGAGAAACAGGCAAACTCTGCCTCCCGAATAGCCTAGCAATGGCAAAAGCAGTGAAGAAGCAAAGGGAAAGAAGTGAATTTCACCAGCATTTCCTGATTCAACCCGCTGGCACATCAACATTTCCTCCATTCAGGATCCCCAGTCCTGTCCCAAAGCAGGGCAGGGAGAAGCTGGGTGCCTGCACAGATAATTAGATCTTTTCCATGCTAACGTTTTATGCCGTGTTTTTCAACCTTTTGTCTGTGCTCCACTCTTAGTTCCTCGCATTTTTCTTCCTTACAGTGACCTGTCCCTTCCCTCTCTGCAGCAGAAATGGGGTGACCAGCTGGGTGGCTGCTCAGGTTGTGCAAGCCCTCAGCACCCAGGTCACAGCATCCACAAGCAGATTGTCTCCAGCAGCCTGAACTGCATAAGCCCTAAAGTCCCTCAAGTTGCTAATTCATTGCATTTGGTCATTTTTGGCTCGTGTTTTTATTTATTTATTTATTTATTTGCTTGTTTTCAGCCCACAAATCGTAACCGAGGCAGCTTGCCGGGCATTGCTGTGGCCAAGACAGCTGGCTCAGCCGCTCAGGACTGTGCACAGGGCATGGAAATGGCAACAGACACTTAACAAATCGTGGAAACAGCTGAGCCCACAAGGACTTTTGTGAGCCATGAGGGGCAGAAGCAATTGTTGCTGACCTTGATTTACAGGTGCCAAGGGGGCCTTCATGGCCCCTCTCTTCCTATGGGCACGTTAACCCAGTCTGCAAAACTAATCAAGGGACACAGTAATCAAGGCACGGACCAACCTCTGCAGATGTAAACACAGTGCATATTCTTCAAAGCTTGGCCTTATTTGTCATTTTTTTCTGCAAATATATAAATCCAAGCACTTCTCTGCATTAAGGAAAGTCTTCCCTTGTGCACGATTGCAGCCTATTAGGGGTTTCATTAATGTTCTTGGTACAGAAGAGCTTGTACTAATTAACTTCCGAAACACCGATGCTAGGAAACGTGTAAGATTTAAGTTTAATAATGCTACACACATAATAAATCTGCCCTTAATGACATAATGGATTTGTCCAACCTTTTAAAAGAATTTTTAAGCCATACATAATTTAATCTGGTAGGGATGAATAGGAGTTAAAAAGGAAATTTAGCAAGCATTTGTCTGGGCACATGAATGCCCCTGTGCTGGTAGCTTCATGTCTCAGTAATGTCACTGGTTTCAGCTATTTTGGGTGGATTGCAAAGACATTTCTGTCTCTGATGCAGCCAGGTGTCCGCGACAGGAGAAAAAGGAGCCCGTGGATCTTAACCCATCCTGTTAGCAGAGCAGGGAGCACCCTTGGGGCCATCCATCATCTCCGGCGTTGATTCCTTAGGGACAAGGACCATCTTTTACAGAGCACTCAGCACAACGGGCACATTCAGGTTATGGCCCATCATATTTTGTGGTGGGCGTCTAAAATGTGCCTGCTGGCACCTGCCTTCGAGCGCTGACTTCTCTCCCTGGCTATAAAAGGAGCCCGTGGCCCTGTCACAGATGGAGATGTTCATAATGCGTCTAACATTAAGGGAAACGGATTGCATCCCAAAAGCTGCTGCATCTCACTTGTTTCTCTTGTGCTAAAGCACTTTATGTGACAAAACACTCCTCCTGGCCATGCAGCATGTGCTATATTATGCTCCGGGTGTCTAGGGAGAGGCATCAATGCAAACCGCTTTGTCAACCAGCAAGGTATGATCCATTTCTGGGCAACTTCTCAGCAAACCTTCACATTTCTGGAGTGCAGCCAGACTGACATTCATTCCTGGGAGAAATGTCCAATAAAATAGAGTATTTGATATTAATGTGGTTGACTCACTGGCCTCGCTGAAGCTGCAGGGCAGTAAATGTGCACTTAATCAATCCCGCTGCTGGTTTGGAGGTCATCACTGCGAGTGGACTCCAGGAGATGCTGCTCGTAGCTACTTCTCTGTGTAAAAGACTTCAGATCCCAAGATCACATGAAGAAGTCAAACTGTCCTCTGTGACATGGAGAGAAGGCAGCAGGAGTCCGCCCTGAACAGGGAAGAACAGGGCAGTTAAAGACAATAGGAAAAAAATATTCCCAGATGGATTAGGTTGACAACAACCTCATTTGCTGCAATGACTACAGCCTGGAAGTGCCAGGAAGGCTCCATCAAGGGGTGTGATGTGCTTGGAAGAGCCAAAGAGGCTCCATGCTGCGCACAGCGCCCGCAGCTTTGGGACTGCGGCTGCTTCCCTTCGCTCTGGATATGAGGAACATCTCTTCGTGTAGCAGACGGTGAATGGAAAGAGCCACTTAACACTACTGGCTGCAAAAAAAAAAGGCTATGGTTGCCCATATCCAAGATTTTGATATATAGAGAGAAGAAGAGGGCTCCTGGGAAGCTCCATGGTTAGGAAATACATGACTTGGCATAAAAGAGGAAGAAACTAGCAAGATTTTGCCTTAAAATAATGCTTTTCTCTCTCTTTTTTTTAATATATACATATTTTTAGCAAAGACATAAAGTCAGTATGGGCACTAAGTTTCTACTGAAGTTTCTATGTGCCATTCTATATTAGTTTTAGCATGAACCATCAGAGTTGAATATTGTGAAGGTACCAAGTAATGAATGACTGAACTTTATCTAGTATCAGTCCAACCTGAGGGCTAACTACGGATAGCTACGCCCATCCTTGCCCTATATTCATTCATACGGCACTGCTTGCTTTGTCACTTGAGCTGTAAATTCCTAACACGGGGGCTATTTTTGTCTTCCGTTTTTATATAGAGCCTCGTACAAGAGAGCTGCTAGAAACTAATTACAACCTAGTGATGGAAATTAGCAGCGAGCTACTTATTTGGCTCCTTTGTGGAACATGCAGTTATCAGAGTGGGTAGCCAGATCCTAGAAGGCTAAAGCTTCCTAGGAACATAACATTTTATTCTCCTTTTATTCATACCGCAAGGTGCCATTCTTTAAGATTTTAGATTGCCCAGTGTGAAGGAAATTGATGCAATTTGTTTTAAGCAATCTGAGGGCAGTACAAAGAGAAGTGTCTGCGTTGGAGAGGAGCAGGGTCTTCCCAGCTTGCGACCCTTCATTTGGTGATGAATTCACCTGCAGGCTGCGTGACGCTATCCAGGCACCCTCAGATTTGCATTGGGATCTCTCCTTACTCGAGGAATGCACAGACAATTTGGGATACCAATGTTTTAGAAGGTGTTAAGGAGTCTTTTTCCAGGAGGCTGATGGTGCTTGTTAAGTGCATGGCCCTGGGATCTGGCTGAGATGCAGCTGGAGATCTGATGTCCCACTGGAGATACACCAAGAAGCACACGTGCAAATTATCCCCTACATCAAAAGCTTCATCTCAACATTTGCTTTTTTTTTTTTTTCTCCTCCAAAATACTACAGTTAAATTGAGAACTGAGCAGCATGGCCTTGACAGGAGCAGCTGGGCAAGTGTCACATCTTGATAAATGCCCATAAGGTGACCTGTGATGGCCAGGCTGTTACTGGAGAGCAGAGATGGGAATGAGGAAGCCTACTGCCTGTCCAGTGCAGAAAGTTCATCAAGCAACACATTAACTCCATGCAGAAGACAAAATTAAAAAGCCCAGACCCGACTACTCTAGCAGTGAGAAAGTCACTGCACTTTGGGGGATTCCTCTTTTCAGGAATAAGCTGCTGCTCCCATGTGTGCCCTTATTGTCCCAGCCCAGATCTGTGCAGCTCTGGGTGCTTCTCTGAAGGAGGCAAAAGCTGGAGATGGAAACATGAGGAAGCAGCAACTCCAGGGGCTGCCCTAAAGCAGGCAGCGACAGGCAATGACTGTCTGCGAGGGGGTAAAAAAAGCAGCCACACAAGGAGAAACCTTGGGTTATTGGACAACTGGATTATTGCCAGTTGCTAATTGCCACAAGTGATTAATCTAATTTGCTCTGGCAGGAGTTTCGTAGGAAGTTAATGAGAAATGCTGACAAAAACTGCTCCTGCCACATCTTGAGAAGAGGGTGGACAGGCCCAGCCAGTGAGTCAAACCCCCTGGCAGGACAGACCAGTCCTGCTTTTTGTGAAACAGCTTGATAGGAAAAGTTCTCAGCCTTGAAGTGGTGGTGGTCCCAGCACAGCGCAGGCAAAACTGGTCTGAGCAGAGTCAGAAACATTTTCGGTGAACTATATTATACTGCTGCAGTGTTTGCTGATTAATTTCACCAGATATTATGCAAAATGTTTTCAGCAAGGCAGCAGCAACAAGGTGAGGAGCCAGGGGGTTCTCTGGAGCAAACCTGGAAGCTTTGCACAAGGTTGGCATAGATGACCATGGGCCCTAGGGCAGCTTCTGTGCTGCTATCATCACCAGAGCATCTCCTATCTCCATATGCATCCCAGCTCACCAAAAAAGGTCCAGAGGCCTTTTTTTCCAGTCACTTTATGCAAAAACAAGTAGTATTTGCTTTTGGAACTCACCCTGACAAGAGTGGAACTAATTCCAGGACAAAGATGTAGCTGTTCCTACAGGAACAGGATATCAAATCATGAAAACCCAGGGAAAACAGAAAATAAATTTTAAAAAAATCAACTCAACTAGTCATACATCCATTTGGTGCCTTAGAAAAGCCAGTTTCACAATGCAAAGCAATTGGGTCCCAGAGCAAACTGTGAAGCAGAACTCAGAAAATATGGACAATACGTTTGCAGAACATTGCACTGATGTCTTTGAAAGCCCCAACCCCTCCGTTGGCAGAGGATGGTTAAAACGGTTACAAAACTCTGACGTGTCTCAGAGGAACAGTGAAAGGAGCAACGTTTGCATCCAAATAGACAACAAACAAAAGGAGAAAGCTGCAATTAATGTAACTTGGAAAGGAGAGATCGGATAAATTAGATAAGGGAAGCAAAAGAATGCAAGAGACAGGCTATGGCTTCGGAGAAAAAGAGCAATGAGAAAAAGTCTTTAAATATATTAGGAAAGAAGAGAAGCTGAACAATGTCTTTGGACTACAACCAAATTGAAATTATAGAAATGACAATAATTATGCAGAAAGGCAAATGTTTTTAATGAACTAATATTCCTGTTCCGAACCTGGGGAGAAAGAAAACTGCAAATGATGCGTTCACATCAGAGGATGATGATACAACAATCTGCGTAACAGCAGAAGCTTGGGAGGCCAGTGAGCAATAGTTACAACAGCAACAGTTCTAAATCAGCATCCTAAATAATTTGCATACAATCATTTTTAAGAGAACTTGAAGTCTTTCGTGGACTGCTAATGGTTTTGAATAAATTGTGGAGCACAGGCAAAATTAGAGCAGAAAGGCCTCTGAGGGTAGGTTGAATGATTTGAATATTGATAGGCCTGCGGCGTTCTGGTCCTGGGGAGATAATGGATGCCAAGCAGTGAGAAACAACTTCAGGAATTAAAAAATAGTAAGGCATAACATCACTAATGCCCATCAACAAGGGCTGATGAGAAATAAGTCTTCTAAAGCTAACTGGATTTTTCATAATGATATTACAATTTTGCTTAATAAAGGAAATACTGTTGACTTAAGCTCTGTAAAATATTTGACTTGGTATCCCCCTCTAATGTTCAAGGAGCCAGATCAGTACAAAAATCAACACAGCCCACGGTGGATTACACAGCGGCTAAAAGAACCGGCCTTCAAAGACCCGATGACATGGGCATGTTTCAAGCAATGTCCCTACAGAAATGGCTCCTGGGACCCAAGCCAGGCAATACTTTATTGGCCATCAAGGAAATAAAAGACACAAAATCCAAGGGGACCCAAGTTGTGGCTGAACACTGAGTAGAGAAGAGGAGAGGTTCCCAATGCAGAGTAAGGGGTGGTTGCTTTGGTCTCCTGCGGGAAGGCTCCAGTTCAATGTTTTCAATCTTTGCAGTTTTGCCAAGCTCAGAATGTTTTCTTGTGGCCATGTGGAGCCTGGTAGAGGACACGCGAGGTGGGACTGCAGCTGCACTGCCACTGCTCCCTACTCCTCTTGCCATGCAGGGAACTTATCAACCGTGCTCCTTGGTTGCATTTTCAGGAGCAAAAACATCCCAGCACAGCTCTTACTGCATTCCTAGTGCACACACACTGCCTTGACAACAAAAAATACCTTTTTGGGGGGGTAGGGGCCTGGTAAAGAATAAATCAGCCTGCACTGACCCCAACAAATAAACCTAATCAGCCTGAAAGACAACAGGGTGCTCACATGCCAGGGTGCAGCAAGGGGACGTGGCCACGAAGAGGTGACCATGCACCATCCACGAGTGCAGATTCCAGCACGGGCAGCTCTGCACTGATCTGTCTGCAGCTGGAGGGCAGGGAAGATGAAAGGCAATTAGAACTCCTATTAATCACCTGTGGGATGGCTGATTACATGGCATTAATAGAGAGGGAGCAGTGATGAGGAGTCAGGGCTGCTGCACTCGTGTGCTGCCACTGCAACCCTCAGCATGGCCTGGGTGGGATGTCCCATGGGGACAGGGAGAAGAGCCTTTGGAGGGGACATCCCACCCCACACCAGTGCATTGCAATCCAGACAAAACCAAGCACAGATGCTCCAGAAGTTCAGCTTCCACACACTTGCAGAATTAGAGTCATACGAAGGAAAAAGGAAGATGCCAGCTCCCAAAGTGATAATCTCCCCGGAGAGATGAAAAATCACTTTTCATTTTAATTTTTATTCCACAGCCAAATGCAGCAGAGAGATCAGAGCCTAAAGGTATAGAGAGCCTTTAAATAGCAGATTTCCTGATGACAGAGAGGGCTGCAGGAGTGTTTGATGGTTGTTTTGACTGAAGATTAAAGCACTGCATTGCCAAACCACAGAGGAGGCCACAATCCTGTGATAGAAGCAGTTACTTGAGAAGAGAGGGAAAACCTAAATATTTGATATTGTTGCTTGAAAGTCAAGATCAGAGATTTTGTTTATGTTTTTTAAAGATGCTGAATTATTTATTTTGCAAAAAATTTTGCTTTAAAAATGCTGGGAAAACAACCGCCAAACAAATGACTTAGCAGACCAAGTTCCCCAAAGCTTTCTCACATGGCTGTTATTTTTCATCCTCTTTACAGAGGAAGGGCTATTTTAAAGTTTCTATTTATGATAGTATTCAGGCAGCTTTTTCCTGCACACAGGAAATGTTCCTTAGTTTCTCCTGTCAATGGTCACCACTGATATCAAAGTCTTTACCAGGGCCACAATATTATGTTCAAGTCATCCCTAATTCTCCTCCAGATGCTGTCACAGCACAGCTTGTCCTCAGCATGGTTCAGCAGTGTGCTGCTCCTCCCAGGACTTTCCAAGGAGTATTTCCCTTTTCTCCAGACCCCGATCAACACTGACCAAGAGCAACTCACCTGTGTGACCTCCTGGATGTTGTCCTTGCAGGGCAGTGGAGCAGGAATCTGTAGGATCTAACAGTAACGTGGTTGTTCTTTGGTGGTGGGTTCTTACTCTTCCTTCGCCTCTTGGGATCCCAAACTGTCACTTAAGATGCTGGTCATCTTCTCTTGATGTTGCTTGTCTGCCTAAAGGCTTCTGATGTTGCACATTTCCATGTGAGCAGCTCTCACTTCAGCTTCCACAGTGCTGGGTGGAGACAGCAGTGACTCCGTGTGGAGGAGCTCACGGGTGTGAAGGCACCTGCAGCTGATGCAGCACAAGGTAAAAGTGGATTCTTTGGATCCAAAGCTCCAAGCCCTTCCTCCAGAGGAATGGAGAAATGGAAAAAATGAAATGTTTTTTTTTTTTTTTTTTCCTCCCCAACGCTCAGGTGAACTTGGGATCAGACTTCAGTTCCCAACAAGCAACAAGAAGTTCCATCCCTTATTTTAGCAGGGAAAGCTTGTGCCACAGGCACATCTCCACACTCACCTGCCACCCTGCTCTGCTCTCCTGTATGCAGCAGTACTGCACACTAACAATAACGAATCTGGTTTGCTCACAGCTACCCAGAGGTCTGAAATTAAACCATCAGCTGGGAGCAGATCACATTCCTCCTTTCTTTAAAGGAAGAACATCTTGCAAGCAGGAAATCTTGCCCAAGGCAAAGAGATACAATTTTTACACCAAGGTTTTTATCTTGGTTTAATTTTCACTGCTCTCAAGTTGCTCTGTTGAATTCCTAGGACGGAGGGGCTCAGAGCTCTGCCAGCACCATGTGCCCTGGCACAGGGCTGCCCTGCTCCCTGGGCAAGGCAAGGATGGAGCAAATCAGAAACCAGTGAGTGCAGGACATCATTTCCATCTTCCAGCTTGACTTCGCTGTTTTTCACTTTGAAAAGCGATTTTGCATTAACTCTATTTTTTTTTTTTTTTTTAAAGCACAGAAGCCAGGCAGGACCCAGCCAGTCGTTACCTGCTCTAAGCAAGAGCGGAGCTGGAAATGTCTACAAGAGAGAGCAAAACTTACATATCTGGCAGAAAAGGATAAAAGGCTGGCAGCGTGCAGAAATACAGACACTCAGCTGGATTTGAATGCCTCATGGGCATCAGCCCAAGTGCTTGGCTCTGTCTCCAGCACAGCCAGAGAGCTAGGATTTAATTGGAGCTACGGCAATATCAACCCCAAGAAACTCAGGGTAGGTAGTAGCTGACAGGGGATTTTGTGTGTAATGGGGTTAAACCCCCAGCTCCAGCACACAAACTCCCAGGCAGGCACATCGGCATGGGAATAACACCAGGCACTAAGTGAGGCCATTTAAGTACTTGCATTCCAGCAGTTTAAGTGCTGATTAAACCTGCTTCTGTGACACCATAGCCTTGTAACCTGCTTAAGGAATAGAAGCACTTCAGGAAAACATTCATGGAAAGCTATTTCAATGTCCCCCTGCTTTATAAATTGATTTCAGGAACTGTTTTAAGTAGTCTAGCATCTCCAGTGAATAGGCTATGAGCGTAAGCCATGTTATTGCCAGGATGGCAGAAAGACAAGACACTGACTTTTCCAGGGTGAAAAGTCCATGAAATTTGAAAACCAATAGTGGGAAACACAGTTTTGCTTCCCTTATTGTGCTCCATGAACACAACCCGACAGTATCTTCAGGTCCCTGCATATCTTCTGACACAGAATTTATTAAAATATTTATCAGAACCTCTGTGCTGTTTCTTAAGGATGAAACACACTGAGTCCAGGTGGAAGCTCGAAATGCTTCCATACTCCCAGGCAGCAACGGCCTGTGTCCAAGATTTGGGATGTACGGGATAAAGGTGCAAACCTTTTGTAGTCGTCTTGGAGAACAATCCATCATTTTCGAAGTCACTCCTTCCTTTTAGCAATTGGGGTAGGGAATGAGCTCCTCCTTTCCCGTCCCAAAGATGAATCCATCTCCTCTTTGTTTATTGTGCTGCAAGGGAAAATATGAAAATAAACACATACAAAATGGATTTTGAACCCACATTTTCCGAGCGATTCAAAGTAATTGTAGCGCTTCAGATTTTCAAGAGTACTTTGGATCTCTGGGCTTGTGCAGTTTAGAGCAATTTAAAATTAATGGAGTACTTAAAGTTTTTAAGAGCACTTCAATTTGTAAGTGATTAGAGTTCGGGGATGCAGAGAATAAAGCAATTTAAAATGACTGGAAGTGCTTTTCAGGGTGTTGATCGTAACTCTGGTGTAATCAGCACCACGTTCAGTGGTGGACAGCATTTCCACTGTGTGGTCCTGTGGGCACAGTGGCATTTTGGAGCTCTCTGACAGTCAACTGAGCACAGCCTGTTAAGAGAAAAAATGTTATTTTTAAGTATATACACATGCATATATATGTGGCCAAAAAGCCACATAAATTTGGGGTTTCAATTCCTTGTTGAAGGCGAGTTTCCGCTTAGTAGAATGGATGTAGGTCCAGCGATAAAATGAGGGAAATCCTCAAGGTTGGAGCTGTTAGCTGGAGCCTCCCAAGAATGAGCCTGGTTTCTGACAGTCTCTTTCCCTTCCCCCATGTCACATTTGGGCTTTATTTCCACTTTTCTATCTTCTCCAAATGCCCTCCATAAAAATACAGCAAAAATTGCAATTTCTGCTTTACACAAGTATCTATAGTCAGACACATATACTGTATATACAGGCTGAAAAAAAATCTGATTCTAAACATGGTAGTTCAACCTAGAAGAAAAAAATGGAAATGATAAAATTTTACAAGCTGAAGCAATCAAAAATCCTTTGAGGTTTCCCAGAAAAAGCTGCTGACAAAGGCATCTCTTCGCACCAGGAGGAAGGTAGCAGACTGCTAGGAAAGCACTTCCACAAATTACCTGTAATGCAGCGACTCCATGGACTGCCAGGGCTTTTCCTCACGTATCTGTTGAAACTTGTGACTAAGAAATTATTTCTAAGTTGCTCCACTCATCTGCAATAAATCTCATGACTGTAAAAGAAAAGATGTCACGCTGAAATTACAGTTTTCTTGCCGATGCGCTTGAATAGGTTACTCAGGAATTGTCATTTTTCATCTGAAAGCAGACATGCAAGTTCCCTCTTCAAAGGGTTGCTTGAAATAAATGATGTGGAGAAGCAAGCTGACAGCAGAAAGGAAAATAACATTTTCACAGCAATCTGAGACAACACCAGGGCCAGGGGAAGTGCCAGTCTGCATAGGGGTCCCCCAAAACACCAAGGAACACCAAGGCTTGAACACCCAGTCTGAGGAGAAGAGATTATGAACAAGAAGTTTTCTAGTTTCCCAGCACTAGACAACCCAAGCTAGCTCTTAAAAGAAAGAAAAAGCATAGGAAAGCTAACAAATATTAAGCTACACTCCTCACCCTCTCTCCAGAAGGATGCTATAGGTCTAGCATCACATCCTACCTTGAGGTGGGATCTAATTTAGGGGAAGGCGATCACGGATACACAGGACCACATGGGTCAGTCCAGCACAGGGGGGAGCTTCCCTCCCCAACTTAAGGAAAAACTTTCTTACAGTGAGGGTGCCAGAGCACTGGAATGGGCTGCCCAGAGAGGTTGTGGAGTCTCC
>JAWLRI010000449.1:1541200-1607851 GCA_034781795.1 Crypturellus tataupa
CATTCTGTGATTCTGTGATTCTATGATATCTAAAGATATCCAAAGTCTTCAGATAAAGATATCCAAAGATTTCCAAACACCTGGGTTAGAGCAAGGTCCTCTTGAGCACTCTGCACAATGCCCACATGCTAACATTAATATTTATGCAGTTGTAATTGCTAATACCTCAATATTGTAAATAGCAGCTAACAATGCAAGGAGGAACTTCCCAAGGACAGTTTGCATCTCCCCTGCATACTTAGCAAGAGGCTTAAAGAGGGAGCTAAACTGCTACCAGCTCACAGAACACCAAAAAGTTCCATTTCAGATGCACTTTAAAGCTTATCAACAGCTGCTCCACTTTAAATATTTTATTGTCTAGCCTAAGGAGTCCAGCAGGAGACACATGTTTTTCCTTGAAGTGATTCCTATAATCTGGAGTCATCACCTGCTCTGGGGTTCATAGCTGATAAGATACCATGAGGATCTGCAAGTCACCTTACTGCGATCAGTGCTCAAGGCAGCTTTACTGCCAAGTGCTTGGATGGGCAGGAGGGAGAATTTTAGCCTTTTCCTTAAAGCTTCTAGTGGTTAAGAGCAGAAGTGGCAGTGCCGTCTTGCAAGCTCCCCCATTTCAAGGGGTTTATGAGTTGTGCATTGACTTCTGTGCAAACCTTCAAGACTTGATTTTTGTTGGTTGCACAAAAAAGGGGAGAAAAGATGTTTTGTGAGTTCAGTGAGCTTCCTGCCCACTGAACTGTCCTGCTGGGGAGCTCTGGTAGCAGTGATGTTACCAAAAGACTTCTCTTGTGCTATGGGAAGCTTGCTTTTGAACAAGAACATGGAGCAGATGCCACATTCTTAAAAAAAATGGTATTAACTGATAAATGCCAAAAACAAGGTCAAAAATCTGAAAAAGCCTTAATAACACTGAAGTGATTTCTCTCTGTACAGGTCACCCTACCTGTGTAGGTCACCCAAGTGTAGGGGAAAGCCAAACTATAAACTGTGCTTAGCCATAGTTGCAAGAACCCAGCAATAGCTCTTGTGAACACAGAGCCCATGAGCAGCCACTTCCCTCAACCCCTTCCAGATTCAGCCCCACACTGACATTGCACAGAAAGACCCCTAGAAGCACCAGGTCCCCTCAGAGAGGGCTGGTGGCCACCCATCACCTTCCCCTGCCACACAGGGGACAGCAGATAGACAGGCAGCACTAGCTGTATTTTTTTTTCCTGTAGTTATTAACAAAACCTGTGACCTTCTGAGCTTTGTCCCCAGATTAGCTGATCGCTGATGAGGCTCTTACCAAAGCCAGCAGAGGTTTGGCGCCCTCACCTGCAGGACACCAACTTCTCCAAGGAAAGGAAATACCAATGTACGGCCAAAGCACAGAGCCAAAAGGGATGATCCCAGCTCCTCAGTGTCTCCAGAGCCAGACACCTGCAACCCTTCTCCACCTTCCTGCAGGAAAATAAATAAATAAAAGAATAAAAATAAAGATTGCCTGATCTTTTATTAGTTCCACCTAGGAACCTTTATTGGTTCCTAGTTTGCACCTTTGCCAAGCCATTTAAAATCAATCACTAGTTGCAAACATCTGTGTAGCACCAGGTGTCAATGGTGAAGGGGAGGCTTCATTGGGTCTCTCTATTTCCCATGCCCTTGGGAGACAGGTTGAAACCCAGAGCTGTTGCTTTTCCTGGCAGATGTGTTGTAGGTTTCTATCCTTGAGCCCTCATTTATGAAAACTCAAATACTGGGCCCAAAAATGTGAGATGCAAAGGGTATTAATTGCAGTTTTGGGCACTTAAACTCTACATAGTTAAATTTAAGATTAGAGAAAAAATGCCTGGGATGGATGGGCACATTGTGGGGTTTTGCAAACCATGTAGATTTCCAGTTTTGTGCAAGAAAGGACAGTGCAAGTGACTGCTTTACCCTGGGGTTGCTGTTACAATTAAGTAGCTTTCAGCTTTAAAGAACTCTACGGAAAGCCTCTATAGGATAAACAATGCAATTATGTCTGGGAAAGGCAATCACATCCACTGCAGAATAATTTACAAGAACATTAACTCAATAGGCAAATCATAATTAATTAAGAAGCTTAATGTGTTGACTTTTTAATGTGTAATTAAACCTCTGTTTATATCATATATAGGTAAGAGTCAAGGAAGGCAGGATTCTTTTTAAAGAGGTTTTTCCTATTTAAGGAAAAATAAAGCACATAAAACACTTCCCAGAGGGATGTGAGGGGAAAACTTGAAATATAGAAGGGGGGAAAGGGAATGATGCTGCTACAGCAGCACCAGGTGCTGCATGGGGCTGTGTGCCCCTGTGCTAATGTGTCCCCCCAAAAAATACCCACTACGAGGAGCAGCCTTCTGAAAGCAAAGATATTTTCCCCTGGTGCAATTTCCCAATCTCAGGATATTTTTACCTCATTTTTACCCCGTGGCACTCAGATTCCTAAAGCCAGGTTACCCTTCCAAAGCGTCGCCCAGCACCGAGCAGGAGCTTTTCATCTTTGGGGATAAAAGCAGAGCACGGGTAGCAGGCAGAGATGATGAGTCCTTTTTTTTCAAAGAGCAGGAATTTACATCTATTAATGAAGAGCAGCATTAAAGTGGGAAAAAGGAAGGAAGAAAGAGAAAAGATCAGGAAGGAAAAAGAGATGGTTTGGGGAAGGACAGAAAGGAGCTACTTTCCAGCACGCTTGCTTTCCTCAGATAGGGCACATGCCACATCTTAATTTTAGGCTAACCCAATATTCCTCAAGAGACATCAGGGAAGAAGATCCCAGGGATATCGAGGGATATTCCCACAGGAGTCTCAAGGCAGCCCGGATGGATTTAGCCGTGGTTGCCAGTGGGATGCTCCCGCCGCCCTCCGAGCTGCTTTCCTGCTCCGGGTCTTTCCCTCTCCAGCGCTGCAGGGAAACAGGCAGTGTGTATACCGATATACATCACAGTGGTGATATATGTACCAGTATAGCAGCGTTTCTTTGGGAATTATTTCTTCACTTTCCCAAGGACAGAATTGCCCAGGACTTTTAGCTATAAATCAGAGGTCTTCTTTATAAGTACACGTTTTTGTCATCTGTGAGAGGCACTGATCGAAATTCCCTTTTTGCAAACTGAGGTGCTTCTCTCATCTCTCAGGTTGCCCGTGTGCTCAGCATCGCTAAGAACGACAGCAACACAAGCGCTCCTCGGAAAGCCATAAAACACGGAGAACCTTCTACAAATTCAGCGCGAGCCTTTCCCTCCAGGAGCCCTGCTGGATTTCCTCCGGTGCTCGTCAGTGCCGGTGATTCACGGGCACGCAAATAAAACCGAGCATAAAATGAAAGAATGTGAATAGCTTTATCATCGCTCCCACCAAGATATTTTCCAGAGAATGAGTAAGTCTTCATCTATTAAACTCCGTGTGTTTTATGAGTTCTAGCGGGAATGTATTAGGCCGACAAGGATCTCGGAGGTATTTGTCTTTTTTTAATACCCGGGCTGCTATTGTAATGAGCGCGGTGGAGCCAGGCGGGCCAGAGAGCATCGCGCTTCATCTGCCTAGGAAATTAGCTGCTCTACGTGGGGCACATGCAGACGAGCAGTGCTGGGACTGGGGACCACAGCGCAGGGCCACGGACACCAGGGACAGAGACCGGGGAGCCCCGAAGAGGGAAAGGCCAAACAGACCGTAGGGATAAGGAAATCCACCCAAAAAAGAAGAGAAAATTAAGGATGTTCCAAGAAATGCAGTTTTGCTATCTCCAAAATAGTGCAGCTTTAATCCTGTTAGCTATTTCTATCAAAATCACCTAAACAAAAGACTCGAGAGAGTCAAAACAAAGGACTGAGGGGGATTTTGTTCCTGTTTTCTGTGGAATTTCACCTAATCGATGACTCCTGAAGGGTATCTGTAAGCCGATCTAAAATGGTATTTTTCACTGCTGGCCGCAGTGCTTAACAGCTTGTTTTCTTCGCTGCTGAGAGATGTTCTTCATGCATATGAATTCTCGGTGTTTGAATAAAGCTGGTTAGAATAAATGAAGTTAATTATCAGGCAGAATGAACTGGAACAAAGATGATTAATTAAATGAACCCAGAAACCTTGAGGAGAGAAAGAAACCTGGAAAACGTACATAGACGGCCAGATTCGTGCGTAGTGGCACAAAGGTTTGGCCATCCCTCCCAACAGCGATGCTGAAACGAGAAGAAGGAAGCAATGTGTTTGCTCAGCCAAGCCTGCAGGGAACAAAAATTATTGGACGGGAAAGACAACCTGTGCTGATCCAACAGGGTCATCCGTTTTGACAGAAAACATTCTCCAACCTCTGCCAATGTTTTGCGACGAGCAGACAGCTAATGAAGATCTCCAGTCAAAGACGACACCGATTCCAGACACGGGCTGGCTCACTTGCCGCTTTACTCACTTTGCAACACACGCTAGGACCATTAAGAACCATTTCTTTTTTTTTCTTGAGATGCTAAACTATAGAAATCTGTAAAATCCATCAGTTAATCATCTCTGCTGGGCCTTTATAACCTGTAAATTTACCTTAAATGTTAAGTCTGCGGGGAAATGCTGTTTGCCACAGCAAAGTGTATGAGAGAGGAGTCCCTTGGCTGGGTAATGCCACCACCGTCCCCCAGAGCCCCTCTATGCCTGGTAGGGCACCTGGCAGGGACCTCTTGCAATAAAAGAAGATTTTTGCTGCCTGCAGAAAAGCACAGAGTCTGGTGGTCTCCCCTCCAGCCAGGAGCAGCTTCTGTTGCTGTCACAAATTGTGTTTTTCCCTGTTGACTGCAGATGCATCACAAAATTCACCCTTATTTTCCAAAAGCGATTCTGCTAATTACTCATATGGAGTGAAAACTGGAGACCTTTACAGTTTCTACTGCCTCTTTCTAGCTGGCGAATTGGTTACTGGTTCAGCTCCATTGAAATCCCCAGCCAAAGGCAGCCAAATTACTTTTGCAGCACTAAAAACGGAAAACAAAAAGTCCCCGTTAATTTAACTGGGTCCTTTCTTGTGCTTCAGGGATTTTGTTAGCAGAGGCGCTAATATTATCTTCTTGCGCTGCTTCAAATCCAACACATTTCTCACCGTGTTTTCAAACACGACACTTGGTTTTATTTTTAAATATTGATGAGGCCCGCAAGCATCTCTTACAAATCTTTTATGCAGAGGGCATTTCTGGTTCTAACTTTAAGGGACATTTCAAACACTGTCTGTGTTTTTCTCTCCTGGGAGAATACAGGCAAGCACTTTTCTTAATTAGCAAACGCTTATATAACTTGCCTAAATATAAAATGAGACTTTATTTTCAGACTGCTGACCTGCTAGGACTCTGTGTGTCACGTCGAGCTCTGGCATAGTTGCAGCTGTGAAAATCCTGCTAAAATTACTGTGGTAGAAATTAACTGCTTTATTTTTTGAGTATTTTGAGTACACAACAAGAACAGGGGGTAGACCCCTGCCCATAGCACAAGGGAAATGCAAGCTGGGGTGTAGGAGATGAGGAGGAGGATGGAGCCATGTGGGACACCCTGCTCTCAGCTCTGCTGCAGGGCCCCATCCCTGCAGCAAGCCCAAGTCCAGCCCCAGGCACTGAATTCCCGCACGGCCCATGCAGACGGGTCCCGAGCTGCAGCTCTGCCCAACTAAATCAACCGCAGTTGAAGCTTCTCTTTGAATAATTCACTGCCCCGTGAGACATGGGAACAGTCAATGCAATTTCATGTCCCAGTCTAAGAAAGCAAATGAAAGAAAGCTAATCTAGTATAATATTATATCTCATATACACAATATTATATTAATTTTTCTTGCAACCTCAAGCATCGAATAAAAATAATCACTAGTCCAACAGCCTTAAGGAAGTAAAGGAAATGTTTTCCATGGTAAAGTTAACTGATAGACCTACGTATTCTTGTGGATTTGGATCATGGAAGAGGTACAGAGGTAACATTGGGGAGACCTAGGCCATCTAATCGTGGTCCCCTCCAGTTGCCCTCTTGCAGCTGGGGTTGTGGGAGACTTGGGTCATTTGCTCACTTAACACTGTTGGGGAATTTATTCATGAGGGTTTGTAAATCACAGCCCTTAAAATATGTGTGGAAGAATTCGAAGCCGCCTGTGAAACACAAGGTCATGGAAGTCCATAAACTTCTCAATGAGTTTGTCCATGCTAGGGACGTGATAGACCGCTATGTGAATAGTGGAGGTTTTGCTTGGCTTAGTCATAAAAAAAAGCAAAACAGAACATTTTCCCTGGATAGTGGCTGTCTGAGGACCGCACGTTCTGACCTAATGTTTTCAAGCTATTTTTTAACCTTAAACAACATCCACCGAGAAAAAACGTAAAGAGGGAAACCCACTGGGGCGCCCAGGTGACACCCTGTGACCACCCCAGCCAAGAACGAAGAGCCAACCCCAATGTAGGATAACAACGATGGAAAAAGGAGGATAAATGGCAGAGCTTGATTTCATCAGTCTCTTCTTAAGGAAATTTAATTTGCAGGTTTAATATGTTTTGCTTGACCTAATCTTCAGTAAGTTTGAGTGACGCCGTCAAGTTCATTTATAGCCATGAAGCCCGGAAAATCATTATGTTCAAAAGTTATCAAACACCTTCTTTGTAATTTAAAAATAGGGAGCTATTTCATGCTTTCCTCTTCCAAGCAGAACCTTCCTTGCTGTTGATGGATTGTAATAAGAACTCAGTATTTATCGGAATATCTCCCTGTCAGCTTTTCCTTTAGGACCATTATGAATGCACATATTTCTGCATTTTTAGCAAACACAGACAGGTAATAAGGAATTATCTTTATGGCGTTGCCTTGATATTTTACAGCAAGATAGATCAAACAAAACAAGCTTTCCACATTAGTAAACACTTACACCAGAAAGATGCTTTTATGGAGTTATTAACACCCACCTCTGAAAATTGGCTTCCTATTTCTCTTTTCTCATGTTTTCTTATTTCTTGTTTATATATTGCAAATAAGAAAAAATAACTCAGGCTTCAAGGAAGATTGACACTTCAGTGAGGTATTGGCCTGATGGGCTTATGGCTTGTTTTGTTGTTCGGGTTAGTTCAAACCAAAAAGCCAGAGCAAATAATCTGTACTCCGTAATGAAGAATTATATGTTGGTGTTGCTGTTCATAGGGAGAGCTAATGAACCCCTGCAATAAAAAGTTAAGTGTCAAACTCAAAAATGGATGAATACTTACAGAAAACTTTCAATATAGAAAAGCCATGTGTAAGTTTGGGACTTTGCAGCCAAAGAGATAAAATAATGCATTGAATCTTTCCATGTTTTCCAACACGTTCTCCATCGTGCTCGCTCTTCCCAGTGCCCTGGCTAGTACTGGGACCAGCAGCAAGGCCTGGGCTGTGCATGTGCTACCTACGGTGAACTGCCCTGGAAAACGGGGCCCAGATGGGATTGCCGTGTGGATTAAGATGGAGCTTCAAAAAGTAATTGCAAAATAAATAAAACTCCCTTTGAGCTGGCTCTGCTGCCGGCGGCAGTCGGTTCAGCTCAGCCGCCCGGCTCTGCGGCGGTCCCTTGCCCAGTCCTGCCAGCATCGCTGATATACTGGAGCTCAGAGCCCACAGAGCAAACACGGCAGCATCAAGGAAGCCCAGGGCCCTTGGGTAAATATTCCCATATTTACACATATCCCCAACCCCACATTTCCAGAGTCAGGTGGGAACAGCTCGCTCCTTTCCGTGGGGAATGGCTTCTGTCTTCAGTATTTAGCAAACTTGGTCACAGCTCTCCAAAAAAACAATGTTAAAGATGGAGCAACAACATCAGCCAAGTTCACAAGCTTCCAGCTCATAAATTTTACATTGCTATTAAATAGCTGAAATATGCTGGTTACCCCAAACACAAACAGGCCCTCCAAAAATTTAAAACAAGTAGGAATTATAGATTACAATAACTACATTCATTTTCATCACTGATTTTCATTTCCAATTCAGTGTGTGGAGGATATTCAAGCATCTTGGTGCAAAAATGCTTCGTTGCTGACATAATATTGAAATGCAACAAGACCTTCCTGCTTGGGCTACCCAGGCAGTGATGTATTAGGGTGCAGTGTGACAGATTCTCCCTTAAAGGCCAGGCTGCAAACAAATGAACAGTTTTAAACCTACATAATGAACTCTGTGTTCTTTAAGAGCTCCACATTATTTAAGATCTTTCAGCCAGCTTAGGTTTGCATTTTCTTTCAGAGCATTTTCTTTTGGATACGACGGCATCTGAAGATGGATGAAAAGGTTAAAATGCAAAATATTAATCTGCTGAGCAGCTGGAAATTGCAGGGATGGAAGGTGTCACATTTTAAGTAATTCCTTCTTGGATTTATCAGCCACTCTGCCTCTTCCATAGAAGCAACTTAAAGCACATTGTGGTGGTGTCAAGACAACGCATCAGCGTAGTGGTAGGAATAAGGGACTGGTTTTTGCACATGGCTGCAGATCCATCAAGGATGCAGCACTTCCATATTATAAGGAAAAGTGTAAAATTCCACCATAGACCTCATCTGTTCCCAAAGCATTTCTGACTCACCAGGCCTGAAGGCCAAGATTATGCCCAGCAGGAACCCAGGGAAAATGTGGAAGGAAAAAAAACCCAACCCCCAAAAAAACCAACCAAGTTTTCTTTCAAGAAATCAATATGGGAATGAAGGGCTCCCCATGGAGTGGAGGTTGCAGGCGTGGAGATGAAGTCTGTGCTTGAGGCAGTATCTCACACTGAAGCTTGGGCTCTTTACATGTTCTTTGCCTGAGCAAGGTTTTTGTTTAACACTAACTTAGCTAAAAACGTGTAGATTCTGTGAGACTGCAGCACGTCACGGATTTTCTCACTTGAGGAGACAAACAACAGCATCTTCTCACCTCACTCGCACGGCTCTGGTTGTAAAACTACCATTAAAGCTGATATTTCATCCCGGCCATTCCTCAGCCGGCCGAATCGCACTGCCTTGTTCTGTTGTCAGGGCTTGTCAGTCACTTGCAGGGTGCATTGTAAAATGATAAATAATGACAATAATTTCGGTAATTGAATGCAAGCTATTCTCCTGCTAATGAGGGATACTCGAATGGCCATCTTCTGATGGGAAAACAAGGGGAAAAAAAAGATTAATTGCTGTATTTCCGTCCCAAGCCTGGAGCAATGATTGATTAAACTGCAAGGAAGTCTAATTAATACGCCAGGTTTCCCTGCACTCCCCAGTGACACGATGAAACACAGTTTTCTAGCTTTTGATGGAAAAAAAAAAGCAAAGCAAAGAGGCCTTCAGAACGGCTGGTGCAGAGCAGAACGGATGAACGGAGTCATTTCGGGGAGAACCTTTTGCAAAACCCTAATTTTCAAGTTCCTCGAGCTCCCGGGCTGCTCCTGCGCTTGCTGCAGAGGTTGGGAGCTCCTAGCAGAGCCCATGGTCATTCTGCCACCACACACAGTGCCTTTGCGTGCCCGAGGTCTAACCCAGCCTGTGTTGTTGGAGGGGATCCCAGCCAAGCTACTCACAAATTTCTCTACAAATTCCCTTCTAGGAATATAAATGTTACTGAGAGAGACTTTTCACACACTCCTTATTTTTCCTCTCTCTTGCCAAGTAGCAGAGCAACAAGCAGGAGGCTGAAAAGCTCCAAGAAGGCTCATCTCATCCGTCCAAACTGTTTTTTAAGCCCGCAGGTGTGCAGGGCTGCTGCAGGAGAGCTGATACCCACTAGAAAGCAGGCACCAACCTGCTAAGTTGATATCATCTGCCATGCGAGTCCTGTCCCTGTCCTGCGAGAGGATAAAACTGGAGGAATTTCACGCTGGACAGAAGACAGACACTTACAAAAAGGCAGGCTGAAGGCACAAGCCTATTTTGTATAGGGTATAAAGTAGGAGGCCATGCCTAAACATGTCCCATTTACAGAAAGCTTGAGAAGCTCAAGAGTTTTGGATTTTCTTTTTCTGTTCAAGCAACCGACCAGTTAAAATTGTTTTTGTGCATGCAGATTTACAGCGATATCATTTATGGTGATATCAGAACGCAAGAAGCTGGAAGAACATATCTGATGGTAATCCAAACCTGCAAAAGCAATAATCGCCAGTCGCTCTCTTCGGCACTGGCAGTGCCATCATTCCAGGCCAAATTCCGGCACAATGTGCAGTCAGGAAGGCTTTTTATGCATGCACAAATTTCCCTTTCATGTAGCAGACCCGCACTTTATTTATGTGTTTATTTATTCTTAAAGGCAATCTATCCTAAGGGTACGGGCTGCTTGTTTGCCTTGTAGGCTAACAGTATCGTAAGTCATTTTTTTCAGATGAGAAATAGCTTACAATGAGAGCGAGGAACTGGGGACAGCATAATTTTCTTAAAGGTCATCTTGTATCTTTAGCTATACCAGAGACTTACTAACAGCAAAAGGACTTGTTTGCTTTGTGGCAAACAAGTGGCACGGGTGAGTTAATCATGGGATGATATTTTCAAGCTGGCTTTATTTTTCCTCTCATATTCTCATTAGCAGATTTATTTCCGATATCCATCAGGACGGCTATGGAGGTTTGTTCATGGTCTGATTCAAAGGCCGTTCAGTGAATCAGGGAGAAGACTAATCGATTTCAAATAAGTTTGGGTCTGACTTTTAATTTTATTGACTCGCATGGCAATTTGTTCCAATATTTCTTTTGCTTCTGCATCCTACTGCAAAGGTTCTATCTACCCCAGATCATTCACTGTAGTATTTGATGCCTAAATTGCAACATGCCTTGAGATGTATGTGTCAGAACGGTGATATTTTTGTGCAGTTATTTTCTTAGCAGCATTTCTAGTTTGCTTTGGACGTGGGAATGGGTTGCATTCTCAGTGGTATAAGCAGAGTCTTCCCTCATATGGGAAAAGATGAATTGAGACCAAGAGTATTTTGATAGGGAGAGGCCAAAACCAGCTTAGATCAATGACTTTGGCCAATCAAACAGCCAAAATTCTGCCGATTGCCGCTGGGAGATGACAAATTTACCTTGTGAAACTTCCCATTTTCCATCTACTTCTTTAATCATCCAAATACATTTGAAAAAGGGCAGGAGACGACTCGTAGAGTTCACTCCATTTCCCTGGCTGAGGTTTCCTGGCTGATGCTGAGCCCATGGAGAGGGAAATGACCCCGCTGCCAGCGCCAGCCCCTTGCAGCAGTGACTTCACTGCAAGCCCCAGTTCTGCCCTCAAAGCCGCTCTCCCCTCCCTGTGCAACATGAAATTCTGGATTACAGCAGCTACCCTGGCAAGCAGCGTTCCTCCCGTTGGACCCAGCGACCACAATAAGCCACAACACGATGGTTATTGCTCCCTGCCCAGAAACGTCATCTCCTAACGCCGCATTCCCTTCCCGCGCTTGGGTTCTGCTAGTGCTTTAATCTTGGCGAGGAGGGAACAGGAATTACTTTTCATTCTAAAGAGCCTCCGCTGGGAAGAGTATTAAAATGCATTGAGGAATGGCGAGGTGGACAAATGCAAAATAAAAATGGGAGTGCTGCTTCTCTTGGAAGAATTGAAAGCTGTCAGGAAAGAGCAAATTAAATAAAAAATTGCAAATGCGTATAAGATTGGTCACAGAAAGCAATATGTAGAAAACACATGGTCATTTCCAAAGACTCGGTTGTAAAGTTAAACATGATGCTTCTGCTGCAGCAGAGCTTATAAAGGCGTGAAAAGTGAATGACCCTTCATCAGCCAAGGCCCAAGGAATAAACTGTTTGCAGCCGCGGGTTAGCAATCCTCCGTGCAGCTCCTGTAGCCTCCCCTCGCAGCCTGGCAGAGCTGCTGCTATTTTTAGCGGATTCTTGAAGAATTGCCACAAAAACGTCCTCTTTCTGCATCGGACGACCTTGCAGACGGGTTCTGCAGGTGACAAACGACGTCACCAGGACGAGGGACACGGTGGCCGGCTGCAACGCGAGGGGAGAGCGGGAGGCTCGGCCTCGTCTCCGCTGCCATCGTCATCAAGGGCAATTGTCTCTCCTGTAAAATTAGGGGAATTCTCCTTGTCACTCCATGCGCTTCCCGGTGTATCGGCATTAAACACTCCAAAAGGAACACTCCTACTCGGCCAGGATCACTCAGGAACACAAAATATTCACAAGTCAGAGCCAAGGAAGCAGTTTCCACGCCGCAGGACATCATCTCTATGAATTTATTCATACTACCAGGAGCTTTCCAGGGAGAGAAATGTCCTTGGGCCTTGCCTGCTCCTGCAAACGCTGTAGCTCCATTAGAAGCACATAGAAAGTCGAGAGTAAACTATTTCGCTTTATTTTCAGAGACTTTACAAAACAAGGGAGGTATTGATGATTCAAACATTGCAGGGATCTCTTCTGGGAGTGATGATTTGATCCAGGATGATGATTTTAAATCACAAATGATTTGGCCTTCAGGAAAAGGCAACTGGAAATTGGTTGTAGGCAATGGGAAGGAGGCTATTGAAGGACGACTTGGAGAGCTGGCGGGAACAAAATTAAGGATTATGGTTTTGTAAAGGGATAATAAAAGAATTAAAGCATAAGAAAAATGCCAGCAGGCTCTTGTGAGAGCAGGGGATAGGGAGAGCTAGACATGAGCAAGGACATGAGAACTCGCAATGCTCCTGTGCTGCAGTGAACTGCCCACAGCGCTCAGAGGCTGCAGGTGCCGCGTTTGGGTTTGCCTGCTTTAATGCAAAGTGATCATCCAAGGGCTTTTTGCCGTATAAAATTACAGCCAAGACTAAAGTGCCTTTTAATGATGGCTGCTCTGGTTTACAGCTCGGAGAGAGCCAGGAGCTAGAGCCAGAGTGAGCGTCTGAGCTTCACAGGAAAATTTCAGGGGCTCAAGCAGAGATTCAAGATTGAAAAATGCTTCAGGAAGAAGATCTAAGCTGCTTATGAATCCTGGTGGGCTCAGGAGTCTGCGGCATCTCAAAACCATAAAAGTTCAGGTTGTTGGGAGAAATTCCTTAAGATTACTTTTTTTTTCCCTCTAATCCCTCCAATACCAATGCACCTAGGAAAATTAATGAAGGATCCAATAACAAAATGGGGAAAAAAAAAAGTTTCATGCACCTACAAGCAGAAATGTGCACTCAACCACAGCCTGTTCTATTCTGGCCCATGTGTGCAAGAGTGCTGGTGTCCTGCGCTCTGCCATGCACCCAGCACAGTCCTTCGGGCTGAAATCTGGAATTTCATCCCTCCTCTTCTATAAATCCAAACAGAAAGTACTTGATTAATTCCAGAATGAGCAAGAGGTTGAAAGTTTCCAGCTTTTTATCCTATCATGGTGCTTTGATGTTCAGACTGTGAAACCCCACAAGTTCCTTGAGAAGAAGGCTGCTGGATATTATCACTCATGTCTATTACAGCACACCATTAAGTTGACAGAAGCGGGCAGGTCTGTGGCCTCTAGAAAGTTGCCTTCTAAATAGGACATGAAAATTTAATAAAAGTCATTCGTGGCAATGAATGGAGAGGAAATAGCCAAGAAACCAAGAAGAAGGATAACACACAGGTTTTGCCCGACTGGTCATTGCCCAGAGCAGAGGAGACCCCCATGACAACCCGAGCTGTCCCCGACTCTGCAGCATTAACCTTGGGGTTTTATAGACTTCTTTGATTTCTTTCACCTTTGATCATTCCCATAAGCAGGAATGGGAATGAGCACAGCTCTGCCTACCTTTCCTTCTAACTCTTTCTCCTCATTTCCTTCTGGTTCTCCTTATCCAGGGCTAATTCTGATCCTCCCCTCCTAACAGGAAGAGACAGAGCTGTATGTCGGTTATCTCCTTTCACATTTTAATGAAGGACATGCAAGATAATGGCTGGATTCATACAGCAACAGAGGAAAGGGCTTTGTAGATGATGCTATTGTCTACACACATGCTGGGGCGCTATAAATACAGAAAGTCTGTAATTATCATTAGAAGGTTTGTTAAAACTGAAAAGTAGAGGAATGCCAGTTATCTATTAATGAGAATCTCTCTTTTCCCTTGGTACCTCTATGAGGAAGCTGGCAAGCTGCTCCCTGCTCTGAATATAATGCCGTTACCTCCCTCGTTTTTCCTTCCTTCCTTCCTTCCTCTCTCATTTCCATTCCTGCCGAAGCTGCAATGTCTTCAGCATGATAAACACACTGCTCCGGTTCCTCCACTCCAGGCTTGCAGAATAAGATCAGGCTCATTAAGTGCTAGCACTTTTATTTAACAGATCTGTGTTGTTCCAATACCGTTTTATTTCCTGTGGGTACTCTAGGGACACAGCCTTGCTAGACCATATACTCCGAGTTAAAAGCCCCAGAAATGGGCATCCAGATTTACATCCTGACTTTCTTTAGGAGACCACATTCTGGAGCACATAACCGTGTATAATATATTTGTACAAAATCTACTTGCAAACTCTGGGAATAATGTCAAAAACTGGAAATGGTGATGGGCAAAGGCAGTCAGACTGTTTTGGTTATTAATTCAGATTACAGAAAGCACTACATCTCAATATCAATCATTTTAAAATTTCTGCCTCTACAACTAGCATCTCTGTTAGCACTGCTAGAAAAATGAAGATTTCCCCTTCATAAACATGAGTGCCAAAACATTTGGACAATTTCAAAGATTTTTCCCTCTATTTTTGAGTTAATGAATCCAGCAAAAACAGTCTTTTCCCTTGAAGAAGACATACTATTTCCAGGGAATATATGCTTAACCAAAACACAAACCTAATGCTCAATCTGATGCTAGTCAGAATTCAGCTTTAACCAAGATCTCTCCTGCAGTTGCCAGCAGGGATTCTACTAAGAAAAAGGTTTTCTCACTGGATGTCCTGACCCAGGAGTGATAATGTGAATAAATAAATATAATTTTCTGAACATCATTGGTGCATAAAAAAATGCACATTCTGATATTGAAACAACAGCTGACTCATGCCCTGCAGAGTTGAGTAATGGGATCAGAAATGGAAAGCTTGGAGCAGGAGAAGTTATTCTGATGCAGGAAATTCTCTCTTCATCATCCAGAACAAGGACGGTGAGGAGACATCCTTGTTCATCCAAGCCGTTATTCAAAAATGTTGTTTATCCTGCTCTGCATCAGCCCCTGCTCTGATTTGTGGCACTGAGATGACACTACAAGACTTTAAAACATGTGCAGTCTAAAGGACCCTCCCGTGCAAGGCAGTATTAGACCTCCTTCATGGAGGAAATGCCTTTTATCTCACTTTTTCTCTGAGGTAAGAGCACATGGGCAGTTATTGTGGCTCTGAAGCTTTGGTTTAACATATAGCAGCACATTGGGGTCCTGAGCACGGCGGGAGTAGCACACAATGATTCATTCTATAATTTGCATCAAATACATATTTGAAGCACCTCAAGTTTAAGGACCTTGTTTTATGAGCCTGCATTCGGTCTGCTGGGGAAAACCTGCTCTGTTTAGTGGGATCCTCTATTATTATTAACTATTTGGGCTTTGAGATGTGGGACATCCCTGAGGTCGTTCCCCTGGAGCCTGCAGGATCCTGGAGGATAAAACGGCTCGTTGGGATCGGCACAGCCCAGGATCCCCGCCCGGAGAGCAGCTGCACCCCCTGCACTCGGGCTCCAAGCGCCTGCTTTAAGAACAGCAGAATCGGCTGCAAAAGGAGCCCGAGACTGAACAGGCTGCACTGCAGGGCACACACTCATTCCTGCTGAAAGCCCCAGCCTGATGCCTGGACTTCAGCTGAGGAGCCAAAATTTAGCTGTCGGTTTTTGAAATTATTCTTCTAACTCTCTGCATGGAGCAGTCATTGCACTGCTGGCTGATTTATCCGTGCTGCAGCAGCTGGAGAGGCAGAAGTCCTGCTTGCAGATTTTCAGATCAATGATATCCTGCATTGGTGGGCCTGGCTGCATGCTCCCTTTGAATTTATTTTTTTCCTTTGGTAGGAAATCAACCATTTATCTTTAGGATTACTCAGGAAATGTAATATAATCCCAAGTTGCCGTGTCTCAGGAATAAGGTGAGAAAAGGTAAAGTTCAGAGAAACATCAATAATGCAAAGATTCTTGTGTCTATGCGTATGTGGATTCTTCTCCTAACATATTGCGCTAGTGATTTGTGTAATGAAAGTGTTGGGCTTTTTTTAATAATCCATGCCCTTATGGTTATGTGATTATATCAGAGCTAAAGTAGATATGATGCTGTCTCTGAAGCATATTGAGCATTGCAGAGGTGAATTTCACTTGGATTCACTTGCATTTAATTTAATCTGAATCTTTGCTGCCCAAGGCCAGAAACATTTAAATAGGTCGGGCAAAGTGGCCTTATCATATTGCATTTAGACATTGCCTTTACACAAGAGCACTTGTTTCACTTTGATCACTGACTTGTCTTGATGTGCACTTCAATAATTTCTTGAATTATCCCATCACATTATCCTGTAATCCACCCCCCTTTAAAAAATACTGCTTGCAAGCAGCAGCAGAACGATATGGCCAGGCTTGCAATTCCCAAATTCCCTTTCTCTGTCCATTTTTCTCCTGAGCAGGATGAGATTCCAATGGAAGGAGGCAGGCAATGGTCCCCTCTGCCACAGCTGCAAGCAAGAAGCGTTTCTTAATAACTTGGTTCATGAAGCTCCAAAGGAGTCACCTAAAATTGAACTGGAAGTTGCAGGAGTTGCAGGAGCCCCAGGGTGCACTCGCCCACATCCCATTTAACTCATCCAAGAACCTTTCACCGGCAGCAGTGGGAATTAGGTTGCCCACAAACGGCTGTAATGTGCTTCCAACATACGGTTCTAGAAGTTAATTTCAGGAGAAACCTGTCTTTATTTACTTAAACAGCTGCTCACTTTCCTAAGCGTTCCAAACTTCTCATATTACGTTGCCAAGACAAGGCTCCTTTGAACTCACACTATTAACCAGCGATGGAGGAAACTCAAAATCATTGAGTTAGGCGGGAAAACGGGGAAAAATGGTTTCCGAGAAAGTCTGGATGCTCTGGGCCTTGAGCCAAGCTGCACCGCACTTGTTCCAGTAGAGAAGAAATTTTGGCCTGGGCCAGCTCTTCACTCGTGACCTGATGCCTATCAAAATATGAAGCGAGGAACAAGGTCATATTTAAAACCTTGCTCCTATAGCAAGGCTTATACATTTAATATATTTAAAATGACATGTATATTGATATATTTGAAATGAAGACGATGAACTTACCTCCTGTTTATCCTCACTCTTTAAGCATCATCTTTCTGGTCTATAAGCAAAAGGGGGTAGGGACTCTGTTGCCAACATTTCTGCAAGTGCAAAAAGGGTTTATGGAGGGTGACACCCCCCAACTCTATCTGACAGTGACAAGACTCCTGCCAGGAACCTGTCAAATCCGCATTACTTGTCTCATTGGGCATCTGCGGACACATGAATTTTTAACCTATTTTAAATTGAGTTGCGAGACCAGGGCCGTTTTACAGCAAATAACCCCGAAGCGCCTGGCCGCTCGCTACGGTGCGCTGCAGATACCGCCTGATCAATAGTCCCCGAGACGCGGCTGGGGCAGAGCCGGAGCACAGCTGAGCTTTCCTTCGGTAACTCGGGGAATGACTCAGCTGACATCGTATTCCCAGGGACGCAGTGCCCAGGGCGGCTCTGGTGAGGAAAATGCAGAAATAGCAGGCGGCAGGATGACTGATTGCCATCACGGGCTGGTTTGTTAATGGGCAGCACAGCAGTCGATCGGGCAGTTGCAAACCGACCAACAGTGGCCGGTGTCTTGGGCTCAAGCAATCGCTGCCCTTGGTTAATGCTGGTGCCACGGAGCAAAAGACTGAATTCAAAAGGGTTTTAGAGGCAACTTTGCCTGCAAGACCTGACTTCTTCTCTGCCTCCTTGCAAACTTGCTCTTCCTACGATTTTCCTTGTCAATGATCTTTACAGCTCTGGCAATTTATTGCAAATTTAAACTCACCATTTTTGAAACCATTTTATTTAATAATGCTTGGGATATGTTGGAAGTAAAGGTATTACCTACATCAAGCATTCTCTTGCATGGTCCTATTTAAAGAAATGTGGAGTATGAGATCCAAATACTACCTGTCTACCTTTACAAATAGAACTAAGCATTTACGGCATCTCTGTAAATGGAATTGCCCACAAATGGTCGGCACATTTCCTTTTCCCATGAATGAAAGCAGCCCCCTTTGGTCCCAGGACACAAAAGTTGCCTTGCAAAGAGCAGGGGTTTCTGCTCTTCAGTGCATACAGTATTTACAGAGCTCCCTACTCCTTCCTTTTTGATTCATCATAAATTAAAAGTAATTCCTTCTTGCCCTCTGCCACTCTTTTCCTATCATACCTTGCTGCAAAGAACATCACAGTTGCGAGGTTGCAATGAAATAGTATTTTTCATGGAATTGTAAGGACTTTATTGACTGTCTAACTAATATACTTCTAAAATCTTGGGCTTCTCTGAACCCAGCTGACATGTTTAGGTAGCAGGGTGTATGTCTCAGTGGTTTGATTTCCCCGTGACAATATACATAGTTCAAAGCAGCCTACCATGCTTTGGTTCAAATGTTCAAAATAGAACTGTCAATACTGCTTTTCTGGGAAGAATGTGGTGCTGCTAAGCCATTATTTAATATAAAAAGAAAAGAGATGCCAAAGAACACATTTTGTTTATCACAACCACCCTACACAAAATCCACCAAATCAACAATTAAACACGTCTCGGGTTTTTGTCAGCGTTCCTGTTGTGCATCTTCCTGAGGGTATCAATGCTCTTCCAAAATCAAAAATATATAAAAAGAAAGTCCATTTACCAGATCCTGGATCAAGCCCTGCAGAAGCACCACCAACATCAGCACCAACCCGTGAGCACAGATGTGTGAGTGTCAACCCCCAAATCCCTCTGAAATCAGAGCCATTTAAGCATCCAAATATTTGTCATTATGTATCTTGCCATCAAGCCAGAGTCAGTTTTGGATCCGGCTCCTGGTCTATTTCTGTTCCACAGGCTTGAAAAGAAGTAGGCAAAACTCCTGGAGCAATTCCCCTCTTCCTCCCCGTCTTCCCCGCATCCTGTCTGATGTGGCACATTTGCAAGCTAATTGCCTCACTTCACAGACTGTTAGGGGTGTGTTTTCTTTCCCTTATTGAAATTTTATATAATATGCTTGGAAAAAGGAAATATAATCCTTCACAACACTTATTTAGCGCCGCTGTTCATGGGGCACACGTGTAACTCTTGTTGTGTCACTGGAGGTTTGCCAAAAGATTAGTGACTAGCAAATGATTAGTTGTATCGCTATTAAAATTACTCTGGTGTTGGGCCTTTGGTTGGTTATTAAACTTGATGTGAGCTCTATTTAACACAAAATTATTAGAGTGTGTCACCAGTGTGAAATATTATTTCACATGGAGTAACTTCCTCTCATGTCCTATTCGTGCGAGCTCCATCCCATACCAGCATGCCATGCTATGATTTTAGGTGGTATTTTAGGCACCTGAGCTCCCTTGCTATTCTAATCCCTATATTTGAGCATTTCTTCTCGATTTTACTGAAGTCAACACCCAAGGGACAGGCCTTGGCTCAGGAAATCTCTCCTGATGGTCTCTCTTCCCCACCACGTACCAGGAAGGCTCTTCTGAAAGGCTATCATTTGCTTTAGGCTTTCTGTACTGATGGCGGCAGTTAAAGCGAAAATTGTTTAAAGTTTAATATTTTGTAGCTGTCTAGAGAGTTTTTGATGAATCATTGAGAAGCGAAGCTCTTCTGATCGGTGCAAATAAAACCGATCTGACACAAACGTGGCAGCGTTACACGCATCTTGGTGCAGTGACGTAGCTGTCCTTGCCACGGTCTCTGGGATTTCTGCATGAGGTTGTTGCGGTAATACGTAGCCTCACAAACCCATTTAAACCACCCTACTCCCAAACCCAGAGCCGGCGATTTTAGGATTCTTCAAATAGGTTGGCTTTAATTGGGCTAATTCCTCACGTAAGGAGCTTTCTGGTATGCACTGCAGTTCTCTCAAACCCCTTGGCAGTCATTTTACATTGTTTTCTTTTGATAGAGTCAATTATTTTGTTCTCTTCTTTGCTTTCCTTTGAAACAGAACCATTTCTGCTGTTTTCTTTCTATTTGGGTGTAGAGCTGTATTGCCTTTACTCTGTCACTTTTAATACAATATTCTTAGGCCACTTTAGGAAAAGACAGCCTACATTTCACGTTCCGAATTTATTCTAATTGCTTGCAAGTTCCTGCATAGATTTTCTCTGTAAATAATCAGCTCTGAAATTAACTTTGTAGCTGAACTTTAGCTTTATTGGAGTGTCTTGTTTAGCTTAGTTTTTCTCCCACAGCAATATCTGCAGCGTCTTCCTTACCAGTGTGTTGATCCTGGGCCACCAGGGAATGATCAGCTGGAATTTTTCTTAGAGGAAAGAGGAGTTTTGCATTTGATTTTCACGAGGTCACTAACATAGTGAGGCAATTAGGATGTCACCAGGATGGGACCCCAAGCCTTGATCCCCAGGAGGGTGTATATCACTTTGCAATGCCAGAAGTTGCTGGGTTAAAATTAAAAGATATTTTATATGCATTAACAAGTTTATGGAAGTGAATATTTCTGTCAAGAAGGAGATAAATAACTTTCTACATAGATAATTCAGTTTCCAGTTTTAAAATCTTACACCCAAGCGACTTTGGTAAGAATCCTGCACTTTCAGGTGCATTTGAACACACCATCTCAATAGGGCACTGGAGGCAGGTAGCAAAACCACTTCCTAACTTTGCTTTTCCCTGCCTTGACAGGGAGCACCTGAAACAGATACCAGAGGAAAGGACACCAATCCAGCCCAGAAAGACGAGGCAAAACCTTTCCACTGCAACCAGGGAGAAGCCTGAGATCAGCTTGGTCTTGTTAGCTCGTCCTGCCAAGAAGCGAGTTTTGTTCCTAGCAGAGAAACTTCCCACGAACGCAATAATATCAGTACTGACAGACGCAACACAGGGAGCTCATTCAAATATTCTCTGCCGTGCATCCTTCACTGACATCCATCATCGTTTGGAGAGAGAAGACGAGCATTCCCCCTGGACCTCTTTGTTTAATTGCTTTTCATTGCTTCTGTCACTTGCAGAGCGCCTCAGCGATAGCTACAAGATAACCCGCCCGTCAGAGAGGCTGGAGCCCACCCGGCCCTGCCACGGAGCTCACGCGGCCGCCTGCCCACGGCACGTGTCCCCGGCCACCACGTATTCCTGGTGGGAATTCCTGGGTATTCCCGGTGGGATCGCAGGGTAAGAAAGGGGGAGAAAGCCCCATCTACGGCCAAGGGCTGCTGGGCCCCTCTTTGACACGGCACGAGGAAGCCATGGGGATGCCAAAAATGCATTGCATGGGGAGGAGGGATAATATGCAGAATTGCACCTTGGTGATTCAATCATTTACTGTAAAGGATCACCCCGTATTTATCTATAGGGTCGAAAGTCTGTTTGTGAAACAAACTGAGACAGAGACAAAAAGTGCACCATTTGTTTCCCATTAAAATTCAGTTTGTATTCTGTCATTAAAATTCGCTTCTGTTCCCCAACCAGCTGCTCCCAGAAGCTACGTGAAACTGCGAGTTCAATAAATTCATTTGTGAGCCGCCTTGGATGTGTAGGAACCGCGTGGCAGCAGCAGCATGGGCAGCTCTAAGTAATGGGCAGTTCAAGCTGTTGCTACAAAGACCAAACTCAGGTTTGGTCTGAAATTCCCTTTAGTTTTCCTGTAGCTAATCCCTTCCACTTATATTATTCTTTACCTTTTGCTTGCCAAATGTGCAGGGAAAGCATGCATATAGAAATTAACACGGAGCGTGCAGCGTGGGTATATCTGCAGGCGCCGCTGTCCCCAGAAGGAGCGGGGAAGCCACGCACCCCTAGAAGCCGTCCCAGGGGACACGTGTCAGACTTGTGGCGTCTCTGCTGTGTCCTCCTTCCAAAGGGACCATGGCTGAGGCCTGCAGAGCTTCGCTTGGATCATGAGTTTTCTCCACACCCCACGTGGGTGCGCAGCTTGTCTCCAGGTAGGATGGGCAATGTCCACTCGCTGTGCTGTTTCGACCAACACTTCAGCTTGGGGAACTTCACAGCTTCCAAAGCCTTCCCTGCTCCCGTTGTCCTTAATTCTCTTTTTGAAGAGTTCTAGCCCTCCAGATACGTCTCCCGTTTGTTTTCTCACTTTCTGCAAGCTGGAACCCCATGAAACTGTACTCAGTAGCACCAAGAGAGAGGAAACCCTGGAGCCCGAGCGTGGCTTGGAGCAGCCCGGAGCAGATGCCGGCAGGGCTGCTGAGTGACTGCTGCGCCCATGCGGGGCGGCTCGTGCCTGACAAATGTGTTTGAATTCCAAGTACATCAGGGCATTGCTAGATAAGTATGTGATAGGAGACATCATCTATCATGATTCCAGGGAAGCGTTTGACACTACGCCACAAAGGGAAAATGATTTGCCAAGGAAGACAAAAATGGTGTAAGGAAACTATTGATATCGCTTGCAAATCAAATTGGAGGTTGGAGAGAGAGGATAGGGCTGGGACACATCTTGGAAAGGGCTGGATTTCTCTGGATGATACTCAAAGCAACCCTAATCCAATCACACTGAGTGCTTGGGACAAGGGGGAAAAAAAAGAGCAAGCAAATGTGCAGCAGCGGAGCGAGCCTGCCTGAAATAAAATTGCATTCCAGTATCCAACGTGGCAAGGCAATACATCTAGGAGGCAAAAGCAATCAGGAACCATCTTCTATAAGGCCACAACAAAACGTAATTTGGAAGGCAACTCATCATCGCAGACTCCCACGGGAATTGCTAGCCGTTTTGCATTAAGGAAAGGGCTGCTCCAACCCTGCTGGGAGCAGGCTGACCCGTAAATACAAACAGAGTACGTTGCTGCTGCAAAATAATCCAGCGTTGGCTTACCCAGAGGTGGGAATGGAAACGTGGGTGCAGGTATATGTTGCCAAAGCATCTAATGCTCTCTGGTGCTCCCATGCTGGCTGATGCGTGTCCAGGAGGACATTCCCTGGCATATGGGCAGGATGCTGCATTTTGCAAAAAGAAAACAACATCTGACACGGTCTTGTCCACTAAAGAGCATCTGGCTGGGTGGGAGAGACGCTCCTTGGCTTCGTGCATGTTCCTGTTGTGGCTCACAATCCAAAACGGCAGAAGTGCAAAACAAAACCCAAACCCCTTTTGCTCTTGCACGGCTGGGGTGCAAAGCCTACAATTTGTGCTTGTTTTCTGTTTTTTTCCACTGACTGATAATTGCCAAGTATTTCATATAGACACAGCAATTTAGTTAGATTGATGGCCCTTGTCTCCCTAGTGACAAATGCAAAGCCTGCCAGACGCTTGGCTCTCTACTGCCTTCACAATCACGCCGCTTTTTAAAAAGTTTAAATGCCCACTAGAGAAAAACTTAGTTTGTCATTTAGATTGGCCTTGGCTAAATTAGTTCATTCCTGTCAACCATAAGACACAAAGCAAATACAATAACCAGCAGTGGAAGGGGGCTCCACATAACGGGGATAGATTTAAATTTATATTGGGGAGAAGCATTGAAGAAGAATATGGGCAAGAAGATAACAGAGTCAAGCAGAAAAATATTCAGCCTTAGCAAGTGCAAGGACAACAAGCAGCAGAAGACGAAAGAAGGGGTCAGTGCACAGGGGAGGGTTGAAACTTCGGGTCTGCAGAGGGTGGTGGGACCATTCCTGGCTCTCAGGTCCCCCAAGGTGCTGCACAGCACTGGGCTCTTGTGCAGCTGCCTAAAGAAGCAATGAATTTGGGTCTGAGACTCGCACAAAAACAGCCTCTGGCCAAAGGCTGAACCTGAAACCCAAGGACGCCCTTGTGCATCCCACTGCATCTCCATGAGCTCCCAGTGGCTCCTCCTGAAGTCCACAGAGGAGCCTCCACCTGCATTTAGTGGTGCTGGGCTCTATCCTACATGCGGGAGCAGGACTGGGATCCGGCAGTCTGAGACTTTGTTATGGAGGTGTGGGAACAGGGAATATTTCTGTTGCACTCCTGGGACTGGCCAGGTGTTTAAAGGACCTTCCTTCACGCCCTGGAGATGTTAGCTGATGGGGCTGCATGGGCAGCTGTATTTGAGCTCCTCAAAGGCGTAACGATTTCATATTGGCTCTGCTTTGGTGATTGCCGAGGTGTAGACATGGCAGGAAGCTTTCCCGTGTGCTAGGCAGGGTTAGCACTCATGCTGGAGCTGACGATGCCCATGGAGAAGGTGCAAAGGGCACAGACCCCTGGCAGAAAATGCCCTCAAGGAGCTGGTCTGGGTTTAGTCCCATGGGAGAGAGAACAAAGTCCCTGCTCAAATAAAACAAAGGACAAAGTTCCCTGCTGGGGTCTAGAAATATTCAATATTCGGAAAAGCATCCCGACCTGTCAACTTTCAATTCATTTGATTTCCATACAACAGTAAAGCCACCCCCCAGCCATGCACATTTAAAAATAAACTTCGAGAATTAATCTCTTCTTAGCTGACACTTTAAATGTCAGCTCTGAGCCTGGAGTAAATTTTCACAGGCAAGTTATAAAACTCCGAAAACAGGATTTAATAACGTTAATGCTGACAAAGCCTCAGCCACAGCCAAGCTAGCAGGTGCCCCTGCATATACGATGTACCTAGCAGACAGCTATGCTCAAAAACAGATATGGTGAGAGCTAATTTATTGCTGGTAGCTGGGTGCATTTCCTAAGTATTGCAACTTAGAGAGCGTCCTTCTCGGAGGGGTAAATCTGGGTCTACAGGCAGATTAATGCTTTTAATTTCTCTGCCTGTGCTATTTTATTAGGCTCCCCTGTGGCAAACCGGCTCCGGTGTTGCTAACGGGTCCTGCAGATCTATTTCTCTATATGCTGCACGCAGGATACGTTTCACTGGGTCCATCCAAGGAATCTGGGATAAAATACGGCAACTGAGCCCGTTGTGCCTATTTGTGCAGCAAACTGAGAAATATCTGGTGGGTTTTGGGTCTGCAGCAAACAAGAATTCGCTTAGACAGAAGGAGCCGGCCCCGCAGCCTGACGGAGCGCTCGGCTCCGCTGCATGTTTTATGCATGTGCAGGCACAGGGGGAAAATCCATTGATTTGCTTCAGAGCTGGTTTATGTCTTGACAGACAAGCGCCTGCGAAAGTCTCTTCCTGTTCAATAAAGTGTTTAAGCAGCTGCCTATGGCCCACTGAAACGAATGGAAGATTTAGGTGCCCGCTTGAAGGGAAAAGCAACGGTGGCTGCGCCACGGCGAAGGACGCGCGTGGGGTTATCAGCACAGAACCGGGATTTGTTCCTGCATTATTTGCATGGTCCCTGCTGTGCGAGGAGCTCCCGCTTAGGGGGTATTTGCAGGATCGGGGCCAGCACGTTGCCAGCCTCTCCGAGGCCATCCGAGGAGCTCGCCGCTTTGCAACAGCCTTGGGAAGGGATTTTTATCTTCCTTTTGTCCCCTGCAATCAGGGCCGAGATTAAAATTTACTGTCAGCACTATTTGCAGAGAGGGGCCAGGCACTGAGACGAGACATTTGCTTCTAAATGCCTCCCTTTTAGCATTGACAGTGCAGGAGAGTCATCCGTGACCATTTTTTTTTCTGTCAGTGCAGCTTCCTACACTGGATTTATTTTTACGGCCACGATCCTTCATAATATTTCTTTTTTTCGATTCCATTTTCTCTTAGCTGAGTAGCTGCTGTGGGCTGTCCTCGCTCAGACAGTTTTATATACTCCAGAAAGCTGAGCTGCTTTGCCGACTCCGGAAAGGAATTGCCATCTTCTGTGCATTTCAATGGGATTATTTTAAATCCATATTAGCGTTGGTGGTTTCAATAAGGTGTTTGCTTCCCTGGCAATGCCGGGTGTTGGCCTCCATGGAGATCTGAGCACAACGAGGGTTTATCTGAAGGATCAGGTTCACAGATTGCTTGGCCAAAAACTTCCTTCAGCAAATAAAACACCGTCCACTCTTATCTTCTTTTTGGTCCTTGATTTTTCTTTATTTTCCTGTTCCTTTTCGATAGATTGGGTTAACACTATAGATAACCTGGGGCAAGGATTATCCTGGACTCCCGGCTACATCACAAACCAATTTTGATCGGAAATTATGTTAAAACATAAAGCTTTGCATGTGGGGGAAGGAATAGCAGTGCAACAGCACCTTAGCGCACCCAGCTCCACTCCTTAAACTTCCTCAGGGCTTCCCTAGGGCTAAATTAACCGTCGAGCATCAACGAGTCCTTATTTCCCATGAGAAATCCCTCTGTGAGCATGGGATTATGCAGGCACCACTTATAGCGCCCAGCCTCGGGGCGGATTTCGAAGCGCCTGCCCTCCTGCTCACATCCCAAGCGAACAAACCGAACTATTTCCATAGAAACTGCAGCGCGGTGCCGAATATTGCCTTCCAGGAGGCAAATGGCTCAAGCGAGGCTGTGTGCTATATCCTAAAGGAAAACCTGGTGATGGATATGGGTGTATATAGGTGTATAAAGCCAGTGCGTGCACAGGAATGTCTTGCATGGGACTGGATGGGACTCTGCAACTTCCAAGTGACACAGTAGGGCTAAAGGGCTGCCAGGGTTGGATCCAGCACAGTCGTGGTCCCATGGGCACCCCAGGACCCCACATTGCTTAAAACCAAGTCAAAAGGGATTGCACTGCACAACCCCTCAGCATTACAGCAAATACATCTCAAAAGTGCAGGAACTAGCGATGCTGCATGTTGCAATGCGCCCTGGCATCTCTGCTACTCCAAGGCAGAACTCTAATTTTAAATCCTCATCATTTTTTTTTTCTCTTTTCTATTACAGAGCAAGTAAAATCGCCGTGGGCCCTGTCTGAAGCGCTGCAGATGGAAGCGGGTGGCTTAATGCATTCCTCGTTCCCGGGACAAAAAAAAAAAAATAATCTCAGCTGAATCAAAATGAGAATGGAAACCATGAGAGGAAATAATTAAGGAGGAAAGATTGCACACCTGGAACTTTTGGTTCAGTGGAGAATTAAAACCTGCGTTTGCTGTAAACAGTTTAACTTCTGTTTAAAATTCTGGTCATTTTTTAAAAGAAAAAAAGCTACCCTTGCAAATGAAGAATCCAATGCCAGTTTGGAAGTACTGAATCAAAATGCTTAATGTTTCTCAAAACTTTACATTTAAAAAACCTGCAAAAACTCAGTCTATTGCCCTATTTTGTTTCCCTCCAGCTCTTTTCAGCCGCAAGTTTCGCATATGGGAAGCGTCTCATCCCCCTAAACGCCGCTGCTGCAGAGGCTCAGTTAGTTACTGCAGGGAGTAAATTCCTGGGCGAAAGGTCTCTGCCCCGGGCAGGACGTTAAAATGCCAACACGGGCCAGGAGGAAGGCACGCTGCGCCCCAGGCCGATAAATTCTGATGGCCATATCTGTGCACTTTGCTCTTCCTGAGATGTATTGTGGAAAAAAAGAGAAGAAAAAAGAAAAAAAGAAAAAGAAAAACAAAAAGAAGAAATAAAATCTGTGCAGATAGAGGCATCTTGCAGCGCATTTTCGCGCCGGAGCAGCGTGGTCCCACGCGGCGTCTCGCGTCTCCCTCTAGAGTCAGCTCCGCAGCAGCGGCCGGCACGGTCACAGCAGCAACGTCACCGTGTCCCAGTGCACCACTCATCACACGTCACCCGCAGGGAACCAGTCCTTAGCCTTCCCCATATATATTTATTTATATATAGAAAAAAAATTAAAAATAAATTTCTCACTAGAATGCTCAGAAAAAGCAAGGTCATATTGCAGACTGGCAGGTGGCTGCTGTCCCTTTGCTTGCCATTTTTTATGTTTGCTTTTTATTAACTACCATGAAATCGGCTCTCTGTGGGGACGGGATGCTTCCATCCTTTGCGTCCCGGCCATAAGGGTCCTCACAACAAAAACTCCAACCCTCTTAAATGTAAATACTCATGCAAAAGGCTAAATCCAAAGAATCTCCCCTCAGAACTGCTTTACAGCATGCTAAAGCTAAAAAAAAAAAAAAAAATCAATACGTATTCCAATAGACAGGAACAAATTGGGTCTTAAAGTGTAAATAGGGCTATGTGAAAGAGCATAAAGTAAATTTAACTAGTGAACTGTATTAACGGAGGTGATTATTCTTTATTCAGGGAGGATAATTTATGTAATGAACGTCAGCGCTGTTGAAATTTCCACAATAGATCTTTAAGGTCATCAGCTGAGCCGGGACCTGCACCTTTCCAAAGGCAAAGAAAGTCTTTTCAATTAGCTTAAACCTCATTATTATTTTCCAAGTCGTCTCACCTCCTTCACCCGCAGCTCCCCTGGAAATGGTGTGTGTTGGAGCCTGCCCATAGCCAGGTTTTCAGAGCAGGTTTTGCTGTTGCAGATGCAGGAGGGGAAGGAGTTTGGAAAATGTGACTGCTCCCATAGACTGAGCTTGCACAAGCAGGCTGGGATTTTAGGCTAATAAATAACACGTGAATGCGCTTCCACAGACACATTTTGGACTTCGGATGTGATCTTGAAGTGTGGATGTGGTTGATATTTTTTGAATTCTGGAGTGAATCTTATTGACTTATTCATTTTGTGATAGCGTCCAAGTACTTTGCTTTATAACAGCTCCAAGCTGTTTCACCTGGGCTTTGATATATTAAAATAATAACTGTAATAACAGGTAAGTACTGAGGACTGGAAGTATCTCAGAAATACATGAACTGGTATTAGCGGAATGAAATACTCCTGCTTTCCCAAACCAAATAAATCCAGGAAATCCTGATTTTTGGGGGCTGCCGAGTAGAACAGCTGGCCAAGCTCTGACAGTTGAATCTAAAGTGCCCTTTGGAGGCCTTTACCCAGGGAACAACCTGCAAGGGGCTGGTGTCTTTCATGAATTTACGGTGTTCTGCATCTCATCTCCCCAACGATCTGCATGCCACACACAACATGGGACATAACATCTAAGAATATCTTCATATAAGCAAAAAAACTGATAGAGGAAAAAAAATGGTAGAGGAAAGCAGTGTCAAAATAAAAAAACAAAAACACACTAATTATACAGTTAAGGCTTGTTGCATTAAGGAGGAAAAGCTTTGGATAGTATAGATACCCCATTTGCTTGAAAATAGTGAGGAAAAGGGGAGTTAAGGGGAGGTACAGTGACTTTTAGAATAAATGAATAAAGAAATCTACCCAGAACCAATAACCCCAAAAAGGAAAATGCAGGGATACCCCTGCAAACTGCTGGGACGGTCCCTGGGGGATTTCAGGAGGTGTCCTGGCTGCTGGAAGGGCACCATGGGCCTTAGTGCTTCCTACCTAAACAGGTTGTTAAATAATAATAGCAAAAAGAAACTTTAATAAAAATAAATTAGTCAGCTAATACCTCTGAAATTAGCTCCCTAATTTCTTTGTACCTGAGGAGCTGAAGTAATTTCTATTTAAATCATATATACTATAATTACTATTTAAATCATACACTGCATGAATAATGGCTTTCTGCTTCGGAGTGGTCTCCTAGCATTAGTTCTTCACAAAATACGGGCATCTTATGGGATTTTTAATTGATAAACCTGATTGCATCTTAGTCATGGCCATTAGGCTAATTAAAATCCAGCGTGAACTATGTCTTTCGGTTGAGTTCTCATCCTAAGTGTGCTCAGGGAAGCAGTTTCCATTGCCAGCTCTGTAAAACCGCTCTGGCAACCAGTTTAAATAATTTCCCTTTTCATATCCACCTGTTCAGCCTTTGCTGCAACAGGGCACTAAATGAACACGGAAGCTGATGAGAGCATAGGGAGCATCAGGGGAGAATTACCCAAGTATTAGAGTTACTTCACATCTAGCCTGAAGGAATATGATTTTCTATTAACAGAATATCCCCAAGTTCTCCCAGTGTTTAACAAGTTGGTTACCTGTGTTTTAAAGTGCTGATCTTCAGGCGAAAATCATATTAATATGTCTGTTTGGAATGTTCTTTTCATGTGGGAGGAACTTGCTTGATACCTAAAAGTGAAGTAGAAGAATTATTTCCACCTAGGAATAAAAATAATATGAATTTTCCCACCAAAAGTGTCCTTCCTTCAGCTGACAAATTCCACGCCTAGACCTGTCAGCTAAGGCGAAAGCTGAACCAATTTGTTACCAAGGAAATTACTTGACATCTGAATTTACAAACCAGGATGGGAAGTAAACTATCCCCTAGGAATCCTCTTATTCCATTTAAAGTTGTTTAAAACGGAATAGCAAATATTTGTTTTCCGGGTAGGATTTGAGTTAGCCCCAATCCATTTTTAAATCATTTTTTTTGCCAGCCCTCAATCACTGTGTGCCCTTCGCCGGGCTACCAGATGCGACTTGTCCCCAGCATCCTGGAGCAGCAGCACGGCGTCCCCAGCTCGGCACATCGCACACACGTCCGAACGCTCTTTAGGAAGGACCCGGACAGCCTTGGAGCCCCGCAGGACACTCGGGACCCTCCCGGGAGATGCCGTGGGGAGGCTTCTGCGGAGAAGTGAAGGCTCTTGGCAGGGCTGAGCCACTTTAATAACAGATGGTGGAGGAGAGGCTCAGCCAGGTTTCTTTCCATCATTTGCCAGCGCGGAAGATCCCTCCGCACGACATCCTGCACGGTCCTGTCAGATCTGTGACTAAGTGCCCCTCACAACGTGTCCTTGAGAGGTGCGTGGGCTCCTGGCAGGTCCAGACCTCCAGGTTACACATGGAATGTCCAGCTAAGCAAACCCTCCTTGGCCAGGCTGCAAAGTGGGAACCCTTCACTCCTCCCCAGCGCAGCCCAAGGTCCAGCCCAAAACCGCACAGAAAAACAGCCATGGAGAACCCAGCTCCACACTCGGTTCCATCCCCCTGAATTCCCAAGCCTTTATGGAGGTATTTGAGCTTCAAAATATCTAAAGGCAAATACTGAAAGTGAGCAGCAACCTGACTGTGGTAAATTATGGATGCCCCGGGATGTAAACAGTCTCTTTTCCTCATGACACACTATCTCAGCTCTTACAGCCTTGAGACAGACTTACAAGGCAGCCTAAACTCTACTGTGATGAATTAGTCGCATTAAAACGCTTCCCATTGAAAGACACATTAAAATCACATTAAAATACAGGCAAAGGTACCACAAAGCACCATGGCAACTAATAACATGCAGAAATTCCATCTGTCCTCATGGTCCCACCTCACCGGCCAAAGAAACAGAGCCTAAAGTCCTTAGGATTGAACCACGTCTTGTGTTCAGACTGAGTGGCCTTAACAGCAGTCGTGTCCTGTTATGCCAGGGCTAAATTTGGTTCCAAATGTTCGAACAAATATAAGAGTTTTGTCCCAGGATGACTGAAAGGGGATTTTTCATAGTATTTTGTCTTCAGATTCTGAACCTTGAAAGGAAATGTACCAGCCTTGAGCTGGAAAGGACTTAATAACCCCCTGGCACTGATGGAACACAGACCATATATTGCAGTGAAAGGCAATGCAGCCCTTTGAGCGCCTGGGCACGGAAAGGGGATTGAGATGCTGCTCCAGCACTCCCTTCGTCAGGTGGCTACAGGCAAGGGAGATTGACTGGGCTGAGGGCTGTGAAATTCCACTTCCAGAGGAATCTGACAAAAACAGGTTTAAAAATAAGCAATCAAGCTGGTTTCCTTTGTTAATGACTCAGCGATTCACCCAAAACAAAAAAAAAAAAAAGCATTTAATCTTTGAACAATTCCACTCCTGGGAGTAGTTTTCTTTGGAATACATCATTTGGAGTGAAAGTGGCAGTGTTTCAGAAACCAGGCCTGGGGAGACACGGTCCAGCTTCTTTATTTCACCATGTTTTCCCCTTTTCTTCTCCTCCAACACAGATCTCCACAATCACCACAGTTGTTGCTCTTGACTGACCATTCTGCACACTGACCACCCACATCTCCTTGCTACCTCCTTTGGCTGGAAAAGATGAAGCAGTGCCCCGGTCTTGTGTTATGAATGCAAACTGCTTAAAAAACTACAGTCCGGGAAGTTTCCTAGTGACATTTCTCCCATAGTTACATCAGGGACAAGCAGGGGCACCTATGGGAATGGGCATGAGGCTGGCAGGGAGGTCCATGTGGGTACAACCTGTGCACAAGCAACAGGTTTCCATACTCCTCATCCACAAGGCAGCTTCCCTTCCTCTGAATATGAAATTCCCAGTCAGAGGAGTGGGACAATTGATTTCAGACTGACTTCTGCATTCAAGCAAAACTGACCCAAGAGAAGGTCTGTAGGGGAAGGAAATACCCTAATTAGAGCAGCTGACACAGTGGGAATGCACAGGCACTACTTCAGACCAACAACCTCTTCTTCAGCATGCAAGATATAGCTCCAAAGACAAACTGGACCCAATATAGGAACAACGTGGGAATAAAGGCTCATTTAAGGCGGGTTTCATCTCTACCTTGCTTTGTTCTTTTTACAGAGCTCATCCCACACAGCCCACCACCCGTGTGACTTCAGAACTGATAGAGAACTCATGTGGTCTCTTTTCCCCCGCTATTAGAGATGGTCTAATAGAAGATACCACCTCTTCCTGCAGGTCTTGTCTCATCTTGTCCTCAAGATACAACACAAGAGGCTACAGTCCCTTGACCCATCATTATTTGTGACAACCAAAGGAGCTGAATGAAAACCCAGTGGATGCTGCAAAGGACATCATCATTAAACCCCTGTTTCCAATCTATTCCTTAACACGGTTGGAATATTCCTGTTGCTTCCTTCGCTAACTTACAAAGACACAGATTTGCCTGTCTGTTGTGGGGCTCATTCCCTGAAACCTCCCCAGAGGAGGCCGTGTTCCCATGGGCTCCAGCTGAGGCCCAGCAGCTTTGGGAAGAAGCTCACTATAACAACCCGAGTTACCCTCAGGCTCCTGGGGCTGAATCACAGCAGTAGGTGGTTTTTTGAGCTGCATTCAGATGCGTCCCCGAGCCTTTTAACTCCAGGTGTGCGGTTAAAACGTGTCTTTTCCCATTCACATCAACCAGTTTAAGAGTGAAGTCCAGGGCTGCAGCTGGCAGCTGGGCAGGCAGGTTAGCGGTAGGTTCTTTACACTGAGAGTCCTCTGACCACCAGAAATGCTTCTCTCCCCCACGCCAACGTGACTCATGCAGCCACAGGAAGAAAATCCATGTGCAGCCCCTCAGCCGGAGCCGTTGTAGCAAGGAGCAGGGAGCCTCTGGGGCCGATCTCTTTGGCGAGTGACACGGTCCCACTCCATTTGATAGGCACTTCACAAGCCATCTCCCAGGTTTCTGCCCACAGGCATCCCACCCCGTGGTAATGGAGGAAATACGGAGTTTTGTGGAGGAACAGCGATGCACTAAACCCTTGCCAATAGCAGCCTATCTTACTGCCAGCTCCAGATGGGTTTTTTAATCAAGCAGAGCAATATTGATGGCCTGCGCTCGAGCTCTTTCACTAATTGCCTTCCAACATGAACTCAGCAAAAGGTATGATAAATCCACACTTCCACCCAGCATAAGGCTGGGAGGAAGATACATATTTGCATGCGTATAGGCAGAAGGCAGCAAATGGGGAGTCTTGACAGTTAGGTCTTTCTTCTGAAGATGTTTTCACTGACTTCTCCGGATCTCGAGATGCATAATTTAACGTCTTATGTTTTACCTCATTTAAAAGAAGCTGGCAAGCCCTCACCTCCTCACCCACGGCTTTAAGGCAGCCCTCAACACTTCCAAAGGAGCTGCATTAGGTATTCCAGGCTCTCTGCTCATTTCCATTATGTTTACGAGGCAGTGGGTATTACCAGGTTGCTGCTGCTTCCCCTGCTGCCGCTTGCACGCACCGTGCGAGTTCTCAGACCTGCAGCACGTCTGCACAAACACCTAATGGATTCCGTCCTCAGGAGCTTGTGTTCAGATCGGTATTTAAGAGAGATCATTAACATACGTACGAACATTGCTCTGAGTCAGTGAAATATGCTCTGACATTAGAGAAGACTCGGAATTTGCCAAAAGACCTTTTCCAACTTTCCTACTATTTCTAATACAAAATATCCATTAAGCACTCACTCACAGATGAAAGGGAGAAGATATTTCAGCTGACATTTTTACTGAGTTAACTCCTCTCAGTTCGCTAACCGTGATGATGACACTGTGTTTTCAATTACTGCTCTCTCTTCAGGAGGGTTATCACGAATCTACTCTGCCCTTGGAGAATTTCAGAGCTTGGGGTGTTTCAGTGAACAAAGATTCTGCTGTTTTAATCCCCCATTTCTTTCTCTTCATGCTTATTCCTACCAGGGGGCCTTTTTCACTCACTCTCTCCATTGCTGTTCAGCACCACGACTGTATCAGATTTCCCAGGGAAGAACAAGGGGCAGCAGCATCCTTTTCAGCAGTTATTTTCTGAAAGCTAAAACTGCTGAAGGGCTGGAGAGACCTTCGGCCCTGCACGGAAGGCAGTGCAGGTTTGGGTTAGATCCCCTGCCCCTGCTTATGTTGCCTCTCCAGAAGTATTTGCACTTGTCTTGAGGTCTCTCCCATCACAAACCTGCCAGGGTTCTGGGCAACTAGGTGAGCTGCACCGCTGCCTCGGGGCCAGCCCGCCTAACTTGGTTAAAGGACAGTAATTTCCTGGTGAGACAGCCAACAATCTCCCACGTTCCAAATTGTAGGTTTAATTTCATTCTCTGCTTAAATTAATGTTGTTTTCTCCGTGCTTGCCTCGGAGTAATCTCTCTGCCACGAAGCTCTCTGGGATGCCTGCTGGGAGCAGCTCCGGGTCCTTCGGACACTTGTTGCTTGGGTGATGCTGCAGGCAGAAAGGCAACAGGCATCTCCCACCCTGCCATCCTCACAGCCCTGCTCCCGCTTCTCTCCCTGCTGATGCGAGCGGATTTCACGTTTACAAATTGACACTGAAGTCTGGAGATCCCTGGGGTACCCACGTGAAAGGATCCCATGTGCAGCTGGGGAAGGCAGCAGGACAGACAGTCCCTAAATCATTTTGGAATAAGTTGTTGCTTGGGTGAATGTCTCAAGAGACAGGGGTGTGCTCTGGCTCTCTTTGATTAAAGAAACATGTAGGCTTTAATGCACAGAGAATAGAGCCTAGATTTATATGCCTTGTCTTCCCTCTATCACAGTTTCCCATCAAAGAAACTGCTGGTGCAAACCCATCTTTGTAAATACACTTTGAGAAGCACAGTTGAAAGCAGTTGCATGCAGGCACCAGGTGTTTTTCATTAAGCCCCATGTGGTGCTGTAATTTTCATTGTGCAGAAGCCACTTGGGCCTTCAAGGGTGAGGATCTAGGGCTAATGCAGCACCTGAAGAGGGACTACTTATTAATAGTACTGAAAGTCACAGAGATCAGCCCCGGGTTGAGATCCCCATGCACTTGATGCTCTGTGGCACAACTGAAAATACGGAGTCCCTGCAGGACTTTCACGTTTCTGATTGCAAACCTATTTCTGCCTTTCTAAAGTGAGAACACAAAACTTGACAACCCTTCAGGCATGGTTTTTGGAGGCATTTATGTTTTGCCCCATCCGCTAGACACAGATTGCCTCTTACATCAAAACAGGAGCAATTTGGGTGGGCCAGGGCTGGGTTTATCCAGTTTCCTGTTAAAATTATCAGAAAAAAATCAACTAAATCATCTCAGGATTTCTTCAACTGACTAACCAAAAGCAAAACTTGCAGTTAAAAGCTTTTCTAAATAAAAAAAAATAAAGGAAGGTTTTGTATTTACTGCAATATTATATTTGGATATTCAAAGTAGGAACTAGATTTTCATTTTGCAACTATTTTCATTCTGTAATCTAACAATTTTCCTGCTCTCCCCTTGATCCTTTCAAAAGGATTTCTTTTTAATGAAAATGAAATAATTCAGTTGCACTGATTTCCTTTTAGAAAGCAGAAAATATTTTCATGTGGAGGAGAAGTTGAGCACTGCCACCAGACGGAGAACAGCTTCCCCTCTCTCTGCAATGGGAATGATTTCATCCATCAATGTCCTTCCCTTCCACTGCAGGCTGAGTCAGACCAAGGTCTGTCTCCAAGCATGGCCAGTAGCAGAGGACCAGGAAAGATTAAGAGAAAGATTAAGAGCAATAAAGCAGGATATGAAGTGATCAACTAGAAAGTTGGAAAATTCCAGTCATTCTTGTTTTTGCATCCTGAGAAAGCTCCAAAGTCCCTGTATTTCCTCACCCCAGCTGCAGGGACCATGCTGCAGCTTTCCCTTGACATGTGTCTCTTTTTACCAACTTTTCCTAATATTTTTCACAAAAAGCAATTACACGTCCTGGCTGCTCCCATGATAAATGTACTGAGCTCCCAGAGCAGCTTTTAAAGACATAGCAAGCATGTTCGTTTGCCAGCGAGGAGTCATTACGGTGTCTTTGCCGAGCAAATGAAAAAATATCAGTCTGTCCTTCCCGTCACACACGATTCAGGGAGAAGCAGCGCTCCTAAGGGCACTACTTACTTGCTGGCTCTGGGAATAGGTGCACTGAGCTGTGCAGTGCCTTTCTCAGAGGTATTTTCTCCTCCACACAAGCCACAACGAATCACAGAGCACATTATTTCTTACCCAAGTGTCCCCTCCAGAGAATTAATATGAAATACAGGTTGGGAGGAGAGCTATAGTGGGAGTATGTCAATACCTTAGCTTCAATTTGGAAAGATCTGCTCCTCAGTTTTAAACCTTTTCTAAAACCAATCCCTGTCCTAAGGCAGGTATTCAGAAAATATACAAAACCAAGGCTTCTTTCCTTGCAGCAGAGGCATAAAGAAGTATTTTTAACAGATGACCTGTTGCTTAAAACTGGAGTGTCCTGCCAACCAGCACTCAGGGAAGCTGCTCCTCTAGCTTCTTCCTTCTCAAGCATCCTTCAGGGAGGATCAAAATGTAGGATGAGATCCTACAGTTGTTTAAAAGGCACCCATATGATACTTATTCACAGGAAACTTTGAATTACATATAGAATCCTCTTCTGCTTGCTATTCAATGAAGCAACTGTGCCAGAACATATGGTAGCGTATCAAGTGCTTTAGTATGGCCCCAAAAATGCAGTGGTGAAGGGCTGTTTGGCTGCTCAGGGGATTACTCACATCTGACTACAGGTGATGGCACATCACTATAATGCTGCAGTTGCTTTTCTCTGGATGCCTTCTAGCTGTTTTCCAAGAGATCTTGGATGCTGTTGGGGCCAGCATCCAGCTTGAGGTGGGCTAGGACCATTAACATACAGCAGATCTGAATATACCTCATAAAGGACTTGGCTTTGTAGGGCAAAACAAGAAACTTGGTGAGGAACAAGGGGCCAAACTACAGTATTCAGATTGTTCTTACCTGTTCAAGACTTAGTCCAGACTCACAAGTACTTTGGCTCCCGTAGGAACTTGGAGATGCTCTCCTGGGCTTCCAGCCATGATCCTTGCCTGCTTCCTTATGTCACATTACCTGGAATTGCCCTTAATGGACTGAAACACAAGAAATGGTCTTGGTGCCAGTGATGACCAAACATGCTGCTATCCTACCTCTATCTGCATATATATGAAGCTTAGATAAAAGTTGGGCTGCCTCTACCTCCCTTTCTGCTAATGAATTAATTTCTACAATATATTAGGAAATTAATACTAGTCTTAAAAAACAGGTGGAAAACAAAGGGGAAAAGACACTTGCTGCATCTCCTCCCTTTTTAAGGGAATTGTTGTTAACTGCATTAAATACCTGCCTCCCAGATTCGCTGTGAGGATTACTTAAACCTGCTGCAATGCCTTCAAGACAAACCGTATGTAGGAAGACCAACCATCATTACAGTGTTACTAATAAGGTTATTTTAAGCTCAAAGTAGGTCACGAAGGAGTTCCATAAAACACCCCTGCAAAACGCAGTTCTTAAAACAATATTAGCTGAGAATAAAGCACTAGCAGTCTCAAAAATAGAAAGAGACTGAGAATTAGACCTTTTTTTAACAATGTGGTGGAATCGCTGCTATAACCTCGCATCACCTGGCAGGAGGCAGCCCCTGGGATGAGGTTCAGCTGTGGCCAGGGCATGGCCTTGCTCCAGCTGCCCAATCAACCCCAAGCATCTCTTCTCCCAGCCAGGGCCATGAGAGATTTCACTGGCTTTGCTGTTTGCTTTGGTTTTATTTTTGGTGCTGAGGCCTTCTGGGGAGGAGAAGATAGCCCCGAAGCCCAGGTTGATGTATTTTCTGGCTGATTTCAGGCTCTGAGTCGGGTAGGATGAAGGGTTCAGCTGCCCTGCAAAGACTCCGCGCTGAGTGATGGTTCCTTCAGCAGGATGGGCTGAGCGGTGCTGCCAGAACTGGTATGAGGACAGACTAAGCAAGCTGGGCCTGTTTAATCTGGAGAAGAGAAGGCTGAAAGGAGATTGGATCAACACGTTCAAGTACGGAAGATGGGCCTAGGCTCTTCTCGTGGTGGCCAGTGATGGGTAATGGGTGTAAGTTGAAGCACAGGAAGTTCCACCTCCGTGTGAGGAAGAACTTTGTGACTATGAGGGTGCCAGAGCCCTGGCACAGGCTGCCCAGAGAGGCTGTGGAGTCTCCTCTGGAGATCTCCAACCCACCTGGATGCCACCCTGTGCCCCTGCTCTGGGTGTCCTGGACTGCATGATCTCTAGAGGTGCCTTCAACCCCAACCATTCTGTGAGAACCCGCCAACGCTTGGATTTGCTTCCTTCCTTCCTTGGATTTGCTTCCTTTGGAAGATCGTTTGGAAGACGGCTTGTAGTACGTGTTTGCTGGTGCCCAGACACAGCTGCTAACATAACAGCTCCCAGAAGGCACCATCAGCGGCCACAGCTTCCTGGGGAGAGATGTGTGGGTGTCCCAGACCCAACAGGAGCAGGGGAGCCAGGAGGCTCCCGGGCATCATCTGACCCCAGGTTTCACCCTCCTGTCTTCGCAGTTGTCAGCAGGGGAAGAGAGCGGCTTGGTTCCTCATCAGGACTGTGTTTCCGGCTGACTAGTCTAGGCATCTCAGATGTAGACATGAGAAACTGCTTTTTTTTCCTCCTCCATCTGTTTCTCCCGTCTCCTCTGTCCCTCCTGCTTAGAGGGAACATTGGTGACACATCCGCGGAATGGGTATTTCAGGCATAAGCTGGTGCATGTAAACCAGAGACCGGCAGGGTGCTGAGGGACAACTCGTTCTGAGAAGATACAGGTTTGCAAATGTATTTCATTATGTCTTATATTATTACGTTTCCACATAAAAGAATTGAAATTCTGATAACTGGGGCTGAATGTTAAGCCAGCTCGCTTTGATCTAAAATCCTGTTTATTAAATGCACTCGTAGCACTGTCAATCCACACAGGAGGTGCTGAGTTTATGTGTATTAACCTGCACATGGGGAAAAGGAACAACCAAACCACCCACCTGCACGTCAGCAGCTAAATTTCCAGTGTGGGTGCAACTGATAACACCCAAATTTGTACAGTATTTTGCTTTATTGCACTGTACATGGCAATACACAAGTTGTTTGCATGTGAACAAGCCACCGTTAGCTTTGCTGATCCCTCTCCACGGCTCATGCTGCGGCCGCCCGGGTAGCACAGAAGCCCCAAAGACTCATGAATTTAGTGCCGTGCAAGTAGCTCATGGTGCGATTATCACTGGAGCTATTAGCAGAGTTAAGATGAGGTAAATTACTTACGTAATGATAATAAACGGAGGCTTTCCCTAATCCGGATGGTGCCGCTACCCTTTGCCCCTCCATAAAACGAGCCAGATGCTGATGGTATGATTTAAAACTGGGTAAAACGGAGCATTCCAGTTCGTGGAGGATTTGAAATGGGGCCACGCTTGCAGGGGAAGGGAACTGTTTCCCCTCCATCCATATCCATAGCCATAAGGCTGCACGATGCCTCCCATGGCAGCAGGGACTCCCGCGAGTGTAGATTCATCCTCCCTGCATCCAGGGAAAGCTGATTTATGGCGCTTGGAAGGCTCCATAAATCCACGCTTGCTTTCCTCTCCCTTCCAATATTCTTGTCCACGAAGGTACCTACTCACAAATAAACTGGGCTGAAATATTTGAGCCAGATGATTCCTGATGCTCGTAAACCCCACAGTGAGTAAGATAGACTTACACTTCATACATTCCTAATAGCGTGAAACGTACGCGCAATATAAATAAATTTGTTTTTAGCAAATATGATTTTAACTTAATTGTCATTTTAAGATGCAGCAATTAAGAGTAACATCGCTACTGATTGGTGCAGCAGCAGCCTGGGTTAGGTACCGTGAGAAGTGAGCATTAGGGAATGTCACAACAAATTGGCCCTAAATTACACAAAGTTGCTAAAAATATAAAGCTTTAATTATTAGCTCATAACAGCAAGCGAGAAAGGGAAACGCTGCCATAGTGATGAAGTGCGAGCTGCCTCGGTGGCTGGCTCACCGGGAGAAACTGGGAATGTGCCATTTCTGCAGCCGTTTGAGATGTGGGAAGAACGACCCAGCTTCTCCAGTGGCAAATCAGACATGTCAGAAAATCTGAAACATCAGTCCGAAAGCAGGAGTATCTCCTTATCCTGCTCATTAGGGACTACCAGGCCACAGCTTCAGGACTAGGTATCCGTCATATGGGCAGTGTCCTTCTCCTTCCCCTTTCACATTCCTCCCTTCATGCGGGTGGATGGATTCCCAATTAGCATCATTTCTGCCAAAGCCTGAAGAACCAAGACAGCAGGAAATATAATCCTTAATGCCAAGGACTTAAAATAACACCTTTTCAGAGCGCAGACAGACCCTGACCACAGCTGAGGTCTCTAAATGATACCTGAAAGGAGATAAATAATATAATAATAGGTAATAATAAATGTCAGGTGTGTCATAACTTGAAAATGCAATTTACCTTCTCAGCTAGAAGGAATATAAGGTTTAATGTTGTTCTTTGCCATTAATGTTCAGCCAGTTAATGTGCTAGATTTCTATAATTTCAACCCTACTTTTATGATATCTGTGCTTGATTGAATGTTTGGAGATACACAGTGCCCTGTGCCCTGCACGTTGGCCCTCGATTTATCAAACCTTAGCAGCCGAGGCCCTGCCTCTTTAATAAAGACAGAACGACTTGAGGGAGCTCTGGATATTGTGGCTGTTTGCACCAGAGCAACAACAGCAACAGCAGCAGAAATAAATAACTTGCTGCAGCTTTGAGCGGAGAGGTTACCACTGTCCACAGCCTGCTCGTTAATTACATTTAATGATGGGATGCTGCAGACAAATTGTAAGAAACTGGTTAATGAAGTCTGGGAAAAATGCTTGCAATTTTGTTATTTGTGTGCAGAGCTAGGCAGCTCCGGGAAATATTTTGCCCGCTTCCCAGCCCTATGAGAAGATTCCTGAAGGACCAGCTCGAGGGCGAGCGGGGACCCAGAGCAGCAGGGTGCCCATCTCGATGGCCCCCAAGCATTTGGTGGTCACTAAATGGGGCAGGAACCTCCTCGCTGGTGGATTTCTCACCCTGGACAAGGGGCTTCGTGCTGGAGAGGTTCGAAGGGCTGGAAACGAAGTCTGGAGAACCTGTATGTAAAGTCTCCACAGTCCTTTTTCTTCTCCCCCTCCATCAATCTTTTGTGCATTTTTGAATAGGTCACAGAAAAAAAAGAAAATCTTTAGACAGGCCACTTCTCTAAGTGTAATGTCTAAATACATTTTAAAATGAGTTTTGGGCATGTTGTGTGCTTTCCAATGCGTTCTTGATGTGCTTCACATGTGTGATGTTTGGGGGAGTGTAAATGATGGCCCTTTCAGGTATAGATGGCCCCTCCTCGCAGAACATACTTTAAAAGCAAATATGACTTTAAAAATGTACTTTTTAAGCATGCTACTATTTCCAGTCATGTCACCTTCTGCTGCAGTGATGGTTTTCTCTTCTCTGAACCCACCTCCTTCCTCTGGAGCACAGGGCAAGCCGGGCTTAGACACGGGGCGCTTGGTTCTGCTCCGGTAGAGCAGCGGATCCACCAGTGCAGGAAGACAAGAAACCTGCCAGAACCAGGGCCTCGTTAATCAGGAGCACTCGTTCAGTAATGAGCTATAAAAAATGTGAGGTCAGAAACTTCAATCAAAGCAAACTAACGAAATGAAAAGGAAGCTCTAAGCGACATGCAGAACAGGCTGTTCGGAAAGCTGCTCTCCTGACAAGTATGTTGGTAGAAATGAAAGGCCAGCAGGGAAATTGGGAACAAATATAAGCTTTTATAATCCATAAATTAAATGTAAAGACACTGCTGCAACCTAAGGGCCTTCATCACCCTGCAGAAGCCTTCAGAGGGCAGAGCTTCACAGTTGCAGATGCTCAAGGATTTGCACTGGCAAAATAAATGTATCTAGTGATGCTGCTTTTCCAGAACATGTCAGCTCTTTGATAAAATAGTTTGCAAACTGTACATCTAAACAGAAATTAAAGCCAAGTGCTTCCCAAAGCTGAGTGTGACAACCAAGAGCTTTTCAGCAGAATCCAGCTTGCTGCCAAAGTATCTTTCGTTCACAAGTGCTATCTGCAAGCCTGAAGAGTCTGCATGGTGTGAGGCATCGCTAACCTTACATCTCTCCTGCTCCTCAGATGATGCAGGGCTCTCCATCTGCTCGTATTTGCCCTTCTGCGAGACTTGCTGCGTTCCCCTGCGCAGACAGACACCAGCCAGACACGGTGTCTGGGAGCGGGGCCGCGGCACAGCCCGGCTTTCGGGAAGCAGCTCCAGGCAGGCCCCGCCACCCACGCTCGCCAGCTCTTGCTCTTCCCTCTTTGGGACAAATTAGTCCCATATGAACTGGTTCAAAGAAGTCTGCATTACGTGCGTGGTGATTCTGGGCCTGAATCTCCTTTTTTCTGCACCGATAGCACTAGATTCCTGCCAGTCAGACCAGCCCGGGCTCCCTCTGCCTCCAGCCTGGGCATTTGCTGCTCTAATGGTTTGTTCTGCATCTCCGTACCTGGTACAGCCAGGCCTCGGGAGCAGGGGAAGCGGCTGGGAGACATCTGGGCACACGGATATTAATAATGGCTCTAATGTCACCAAGTGATTAGGGCAGCGCTGATAAGCAGTCGGGAAGATTGCTCTTGGTGGCGGCACCCGAGGAGATACAGATGCCCAGGAAGATGCAGACTTGGAGGGGAGAAAATCAGTGCCTGGAGGAGGGTTTGTCTGCAGTATTGTGGTTTCCGACACGGTGCTGATATTGGATATTTTTGCTTGCAAGTGAGGGTCAGGCAGCAGTGCCCAGCTGCCAGGGCCGTGGTGGCTCTGGGACTCCCATCTCCTCGCTTTTCACCCACTTTCCAAGGGGCTGCAGCCCCTTCCTGCAGACGCTCTTTTGCAGACTGCGAGAAAACAAAGCACAGAGTGAGGCTGAGGAAAAAAACGCATGCTTTAAAATGCCTGGCGTAACAGCTGAATTCTCCCAATGCCATGGACCTTAGCGTTGTATTTTATTTTAACTAATCCAGCAAAGCTGCCTGTTCACCAGCAAGCTGCTGCCCCGTTGGAAGCTCCCGGGGTGTTAAGCTCGACGCTGTCGCATCCCCGTCACGGCGGATGCGATCCGCTGGTTAAGGGGGAGCGTTGCTAACGCCGGGCGCGATTCCCCCGTCGCCGGCGGATCCGGGCTGCGGCGCCCGCGTTGCGTAACGCGCTGCCCTGATCTGCTCCCTCGCTCCTGCGTCGCGAGCGCAGCCCCGTGCCCGACACCGCGGCTGCGGCAGTGCAGGCAGCTTCTGCCCGCTCTCCTCTGCTCCACGCTATTGAATTTACCTTAAGTATCACTATTCCCCTTCCAAAAGATGCTCGCTATCTTGGAAGTACTCAGTTTTGGTGTGTTTTTAATGCATCCCCCTGGTTTTGCCCTCAGTTTTCTTTCCCGTGTCACTCTCATCCTGCTGGAGGCCATCCTATGATTGCTTGCAGTCCCTGAATATTTGTCCTCCTGGATCCCAGCAGGTTTTGGGGTGGTATTTCGCCACAGCTGACCTCCCTCCTCCCTGCACAGAAAATTTCATAAGGAAACGTGCTGGTTGGAGCTCCATGACGGGAGAGAGATGAATGAAAGAGCTTCCAGCAGTCATGGGAGCAATGATGGCACATGAAGAACCAAATGTCTGGAGAACCTGTAGAGTACAACAAGCCAAAGAAAGAGCCACAGCAATCCCAGGTCAAAGGGGAGATCCTCCTTCACTTGCCTTTTGCAGCATTAAGTGTCTTTCTGCAGGGTCTAGGGCCCAAATACACCTGAATGTGGATGTTGGGTGACAGCTATGGTCTTAGGTAACTCCCCAGTGATGCTTGTTGAACACTTGTATACATCATTGAATACTTGAAAAATAAAATAAATTGTCATTTCACAAAAAGTCAGGCTCTGAGAGGAATGAACGTGTGTCTTGTTTGGCTGGAATTTCTTACGTGCAGCTTGAGCAGTCCTTGGTGCTGGTGCTGGTGTTGGTGATGACCCAAGCCCTCAAGAGTGCAGTACTCCAGGATGTAAAGACCTCTCCTTTGAAGAACACGCAAACATGTGCATAAAGATCATGTAGGACGTATAGTAACAACAAGGTATGACAATGATGATGCTTTGGTTTGTGGAGAAAACACAAACTTCTTGGACAAAGGCACCTCCATGACCAGATCTTGGCTGCTTTGTCCTTTTTGTCTCCTCCTCTCCTCCTTTCCTCTTCTCCCAACTTCTCTCCTGAGCTTTTTAAAATAAATAATTCAGGGATTTCTCAAATGGTCCCGCACTAATACATCATGGCTTGGATTAGTCTCTCTGCCAATACTGATGGCAGCAGCAATCACTCTCTGGCTGGGCAAGGTAGTCAAATGATACCTCTTGCGTAATGTTGGTCTAATGAAGGATCATTACTTATTACATGGGGGATGGAGAGAGGAAGAGGGCCAGAAAAGTCTTCTGAGAAAAAAAAAAAAGGGTTTTAATTAGCTCTCCAAGCCTGTGAGCCAAAGGAGGGCTTTCAAATCACACACTGCTTGTTGTTAAATGAAATTATGCTGGACCCTGTTTCAGCCCTGTAGCAGCAGAGGGCACAGCTGAATCAAATCCACATTTCCTGTTGCCTTCCCATTGCATCCTCTTTTTGATAAGGCAGAAGAAAAAATAGCTAGTTCCCAGCAAAAGGCAGGGAAACCCTCTCACCTCCCAGCTTCAGAATTTTTATTTCTCGCTCACAGGGAAGTGTGTTTAAATTGAACAGTTTTCTTGCAGCCAAAAAGATTACCCTTCATTTCATGCTTTGCTCAACTTCAGAGAGAGAAGCATCACAGAGCTCTCAGAAGCCCAGGGTTCCTCAATTCTCTGTAACTGAGAGGGTGATTTAAGGTGGTTTTTGGGCAAAGGGAATCTGTCTGGCCACAGGGCTCTCCCAAAGGCCACAGTATCTCACAAAATACTCAGGAGTAGAGAATGGTTTCTCTGAATGCACGGCCTGGGGAAACCCCTTATGGGTACTTAACAAATACCCAACAGCTACATTATGATAAACGTCCCCTAAAATACAGACCTCAATATTCAAATAATGAGCATAGACATGCCTAAAGAGGAGCCCCAGGTCAAGTTGCCAATAAGCCCCAAATTGTCATTGGGACAAAATTGTCACCAATGTGGCTCTGCAACACGTGGCGTGGTGACCTGCCCGTTGCTTGGTGCAGGGGATGCTCTACCAACACCGACCATCATGAGCATCTCCATGAGCAGCACCAGGTCTTTCAAAACCAAGGCACACACCATGCAGGCGCTTGGGGATCATGGATCTTGTGCCATCAGTTCCTGGCTCTACAAGATGTCCCAAAAAATGGCTCATCCTTCGATTTGGAAGAGTGTTTCTCCAGCTGGACATTGGTCTGCAGAACATGGGACACAGCCCATCCTGAGAGCTGAGCTCTGCTGAGACACGGGGAGAAACAGCAAAGCTTGGGGCCCTTCTCTTCAGCTTTCCAATCTTGCTATACGTTGATCTGGTCTGAAATTTCTTCATCTTTCTGTGGACATGGCAACCAATGGGCATTTTAACCATGGAGTAGAAGTGTTTGCAGGCAGCAAAGAGAGGCCATCACCAGAGCAGGAGGTGCTGGTGGGGAGGCTTGCAGAATCCTTGTATTAAGGGTTTTTTTTTAAGGCTTATATATATATATATAATTAAGATAGAAGTATTAATATTGACCTCTTTTGTTAAGCACTCTCAATCCTCATGAGTTCCTCTGTTGGAAAGCATTACAGGAGGCTCAGATTTGTTCTTATTTAAGTCTTCCCCTACAGACACACCTGGCTGTGCTGTCCCCACAGCACATTTAGAGACCTAAGGCCCATTCAATCACCAGGCATCCAGCTACCATTCCCTAGAATAATGTTGTGAAGAACATTTACCTTTCAAAACAGCTTAATTGCCATACCAGACTGGAAAAAAAAATGTGCCAAGAAAATCTATATGGATACAAAAATATCTAAGAAAATCCCTTGTTTCTAAAGCAATTTCAGGTGGGGAAATAGAAAAGAAAAATATGGTTAAGGCTTTCCTTATGAGAAGGAGCCCCCCCTCAAACTTGGAGAAAATTGAAATGATTGGGGTTGAAATGCATATGAGTGGATGGGTGCTGGGCTGCGCTGATCAGAGCATCTCCAGTGTTGCTGGTAGGATCATCCATCCTCTCTCGTCTCTCTGCACCTCTCCAGCTCCCCGAGCCATCACCATCGGATTAAATCCATCCCCTGCTGAGAGGAGGAGGATGAGGAGGAACCCAGCAGCTGAAGGGCTGAGAGTGCCCTCAGTTTTAGCCCCAAACTCCTGAGCCAGCACCAGGCTGAAGACAGGGACCAGCAGAACGAAGCAGCCGCCTCTGCTGCAGATACAGGTTGGGTTTAAGAGTGCTGGGACCAGCCAGGCCTACGTGGGGCTGTTCTGTCTGAGATCGCTACAGGAGAGACATCGCTCCTTCCAGTCTGCACTGTGCATTTTCCCTTCCCTTTTCCACTATTTTCTTTTCCTTGGTTTCTCCCTTGCACTCCTCGAATCTTCCTCCTTCATTTTCCTCTTTTCAGCCTCTCCCGACCATCTTGGCTCTCCGAGAGACTCATGATCAGACAATTCCCCTTAGCTTGGTCCTCAACCAGCCCTGGAGGAACCCACTCTTTTAACATAACTTTAGCCTGATACTATGCTGAAAACACACTGATATCTGTCCTTCATTTATTTATTTATTGCCTCCTAGTTTTCACACAATTCCTTTCTCAACAGTCATAACTAGTGATTTCCCTTTGGGACACCACAGCAGGTGATTTGCTCGTGTCCAAGCCTGTTAAACCTACCACACTTCTCCTTCTTCGCAAATGAGCTAACACGGTGACTGACAGAAATGACAGTCTCAGGAATACCTCTTTTTACCCCATTCCTCAGAGATTTCAGTGCAATTCACTGCTGAGCCGTTCAAGGTGATAAATCTGGGTGGAAACCAGTCAGAAGGGGTTTTCTGCAAGGAGAGGTGATCTCAGAAGGGAGGAAAAAGCTTCTGTTTAGCCCCATTCTCCAGCCCGAGAGTGTTGATGCTCTGGTGCCTTCCTGCCTCTCATCGCTGGTAATCAGCTGTGTTCCCCATAGCCGTCTCCTGAAGACGGTTCCGCTGTTATAAAAAGATCTATATGTTTAAGCTCGTGTTCAGAGCTGGTGCTATTTAGCAGCACTCCCTTGCCTGCCAGCACAAGACATGTTTGCACAATTTAAGGGAGTTTCTTTACAGACAGCAAACTATTAAGATCGCAGCGTCGGCCCGGCTGGGCGGCGCGTTCCAGGCGCCAGAATAAACAGGGAGTTTCACGGCCTCGACTTCAACCAGACCAGGAACGTTGGGAGCAGCAAAGCTCAGGAGCAGGAATACAGCCTCCAAGGGGACAATTTCACACGCTGAATGAAGGGGAGGAAGCTGCACACCTCTGGGGGCAATCAGAGCAAAGTGGGAGCAGCATTGCCCAAATATGTGCCTTTCTTGGGCATCCTTAGGCTGCGAGGGCTGGGGTTGCGGCTGCTCTGCCATTATTTTGTGCAGTTTGTGAGGTCTGCAGGATGAGGCCCTTCAGCAAAGTTAGGAAAACAAGATCCCGTGGGTTCTTGGGGAGATCAGCTCCACATGGGTGCATTTTGGGAGGCCCTGCGACCCATCGAAGGGAGCGGATTTTGGAAGCAGCCCTTCATCACCCGTCGCATCAGTGGCGGCACTGCCTTTCCTTGCGCAAAGCAGAGGGGTTTGGGCAGCAACTTTGCATTGCAACTGTGAATTAGCAGAAGAAACAAGCAAGTTACAGCAAGAATCAGAAAGAAATCCCAAACTCGGAATACGGTGAGGGATCCAAAGGGGCAGAGGTGGATGAAACCTTGCGCTGAAATTCTGCCTGCCCCTGCCTGCCGCTCTGCCTCCCTGGCACCCCGGCGTGGGCAAACGGCACAAAAGCCTCTTGCAAAAGGAGACATTCGGCCCCATCAAGTGGCTCCTCCGTGAATTGCAGGGAACACGGCTGCACTTCAGGAGCAATTGTAAATGTTTATGCATTTCGTTTTCCTAAGCCTATGGCATTGCAAAAATCAGAGTTACTAGTGCCGTGCTCTTTTGCAAGCAAAAAGCATGCTGGCCATTTTTAGCAGCGCAGATTTAAATGCATGACTTGCTGAGGGTGAAGCTTAGAAATGTTAATTCTCTTCGCAACATTAAATTCAATTAATTTAAAGAGGACTAAATTGGCTTGTCCGAGTAGCGCTGTTCATAACAACTGTTTCTGCACCGAAAGTGTAAGCGCTGCTGTCAGGCTTGTAAGGCTCTAATATAATATATGTGCAATTATTTAGTGTAATGCCCAGAAATTTGGCTAAGATCAGAGTACATTGCTGTGCCTCGCACACTGGAGCTTGCAGCCTAATTGTGTTATGAAGGATACCGTTTTTTGGAAAATAATGTGCCGTGCGTGGTGGCTTTAGCTCTGGAAGAGGATGCAAAGCGCTGCTTTTGCCTACCCCAAAGCTCCTGTCTGTCCCGGTACAACCCAGGGAGGTCCCTGGTTCTTAGTGCTACTATTTAACATGATGCAATTTAACATATTGAGAAGAAGAATGACATCATGAGAAGTGTTTAGGCTGAGCCAGCCTGAGACTATTTGTGATTAATACCAGCACAAGCCAAATCTTGCCATCAGTTAGGTGCGCTCCCTGTCAAGCACCTGCGAAGAGCTCTGAAAGCAATTCTGTGCCTGGATCTGTTAATTATTTTCTCTCCTCCTCACCTTCTGTTATGTTCATTTAAGGAAATACCAAGCTAAAAACAACTTCTTCTATGCAAATGAATGCAAACACCTAAAGGAAAGATCAGATGATTTGCCTGCACCTCAGCATGAAGTGTCCCATGAGGAAGAAAATGCAGCTTGGCTAGCAAGAGTGAAAATCTCACTTTTGTTGAATTTTAACAGTGAGGATCCTGCAGGTTTTGAATTCAGGGCACAGCTTTAATGATGGGCCACACACAGGGAATCCACCAAACTTGGCCACGATGCAAGTTGCCCAGCAATTACAGGACGTCTCGGCTCAACACCCAGCTCAGAGAGGAGAGGAAGGCAGGAGGAGCAGCCGCCCCCCGCTGAAATTCAATATAATTCCAATAATCTGTTAAAAGGTCACGGAAGAGTGAGGAATTCCGCGTGCAGCCGATAGCAAGGTGATCGCGTCGCTGGCAGGCAGCCCGTGCACTCACAGGTAACTTGCTAAGCGAGGACGTTTTCCCCAAAGACAAAGTTCAGGCTAGAAGCAGCCCTCTCGCTGTGAGCTGGGGTCTGATTTCCTACCAGAGGATTTCTGTCTCCTTCAGGATTGCCCATTTGGACCCTTGAAAGAAAAAGCTAACGGATGGTTGGCCACGTGTCTGAAACAGCAGCCAAAAAGCCATGAGCATCACTGGAAAAAACAATGTTTGACCAGAGGAAATGGAAATGGTGATTCTGGGTGCATTTGGGGAAAGAAGGGGAAGGTGCTAGGAGGATCCTGGCACTGGAGTCATCCTCTCCTTGAGTCATGCTGCCTCCATCCCCCGTCTCCCGCCAGGGTCTCATGCTCTCCTGACAGGTTGTGGCCGTGGTGTGGTGTCTGCAGCTCCAAGGGGCTGTAGAATCGCCTCGCTGCCCACAGGGTTGTGCGAGCGGCACGGATTTATCCGTGTGAAAGGCACCTTCTGCAGGGCGCCCAGCACTGCTGGGTCCGTGCTGCCCGGAGGGCCCTGGGGGGGACGTTTCTGCACAGTCCTGCACCACCTTGGAGGTCTTTCCAGGGTGATGAGGTCCTCACGCCACCCACAAGCCAAAGGCGTCATTGCTGTGATGGGGCTCCTACGGTGACCCATGGCCATGCCCAGCACCTTGGCATCCCAGCACTGGCACCAGCAGCACCAACATCTCTGCATCCTCCAGACGGGGCAAGGAGATGCTCTCCCAGCACAGCTGGAGCCAGCAGCACACGTATAAGATGTGTTGGGTCAGATCATCAGCCCTCATCAAGGGCCTCCACAGCTGAGGTCAGCTCTAAAACAAGTAACCATTTCAGTTCAGAAAAAAAAATGTTGTGTTTTGCGTTAAAGCAGGAGAAAATATGTAACTGCTTCTTTGCTCTGACATACTCCCTGTTATTCTTCACATTCCCAAGGATCTCAGACAAGACCTCTGATCTACTGTAATAAATAGAGCATGAAAATCAGGTTTGGGCTTCAATTTTATCCATGACGTTAGTTCTGCCTTCTCTCTTTTCTCCTGCAGGGTAACGTCCTAATGAAAAGGCAAAAGTCACTGCTAATAATCTGGGGATTATTTTTTGCCTCCTTTCTTTCAAACCTGAGCGAGGTGGATTTCAGCGAGAATGAATTTACCGTTCAGCGCTCTCCTGCACTCGTGTTATTTAAGGCTGCTGGCTAAATCATGAATCCATCGGCATCTTGTATCCTCAGGGGCTTCCCAGTTCCCAACTCCAGCAAGGTTCTGCCTAACTCCCAACTTCCTCCCACAGAGAAATGGCTGATAAAAATAATAACAATAAAATAAATGGATTAATCTTTTCTACCAAGAAGTTCTACCTGCTCAAAGTGGCACCAAGGCACAGTGTGAACTGTGTCTGGGGCACTTCCAGCTCTCACAGGGGACAACCTGTGGCTCTGTGATGAGCTAAGAGTGTCTATGCTCTTCAGAAGGAACAAGTGGGTTGTCCAGAGCCATAGGCAGCCTGAAGGTCTCATCTTGCTGTGTGTTTTGCTGTATTTGCTCATCAAAAGCTCAGTTGTTGTCCCTGGTTTAGCGACTAATGGAATTCAAACTGGTTGGATTCCTGCTGAGGGATCCTTCATCCCGGGAGATGCTTCCCAGCTTTGCCTATGTGCAAAAGCAGGCAAGGTGACAGCTTTTCACAAGGATTTGCTGTAGAGATAGATCAGACTCTTCCTCTAATTCAGAAGGTGACAATCAATGGCATTAATTAAATACTATTGGTAAATTGAGAGTGCTGGGATAGTAAAATGCTTCCTTCCTTGTCACAAGTCCCTTTCTCCACTCATCTACATCAAAAATTACTCCCTAGCAGCAGCCCCTTTGATTCACAAAGTCTCCTATCACCCCCACAGTAAATGTTGCCCCAATGACACCCCGCAAGGATTATTATGGAACATCCTGCAGGATCGAGGCTTCCATGCGAGCGCTGGTCTGTTTGCTGGGTGCCCTGCTCGCAGCTCCGCGTCGCAGGAATCCTGCCCATGGCTGGTCCTGCTGGTATCCATGAGGTTTTGAGGCCAGCCCCAGCCAACCACATGGAAAAACAACATTATGGGGATTAACCAGCTCGTCAGGCACATGCTGGCAGGTAGCAAGTACAGAGCAACACTTGTCCATAAAATAATTCAGCAATTTAAGGGCATTGGAAAAGATTTTCCGTTTTCTAAGGGCCTTAGGTTTTAAGCAGCGCGTGAAGCGCAGCTGCCCTTGCGCAAAGGAGTCACGTGAGGAGATGGGAGGGATGCTGAAGCGCAGGAGCGGAGCGCTTAGCTCAGTATCCTCGCTCGTCTGAAGCCATTTAACACTGCGCATCTAGACCGCCAAAGCAAGGGCTGTCAGACAGTGAAGAGCAGGAGAAAACAAACAGCTTTTGCCCTGCAGGTTAGTTGGCTTCAGGGCCATGAAATCAGTGGTCTTGGGGTGGGTAGGAATTGCAGGCTGTGTCCCAAACAGAGCTAACAGCCCCAACCACCGCAGTGCGGAGGGTCTGGGCTTGGGTTTCTGGCATCCCAAGGCACCCAAAGCGCCCTGAGCTCTGCAGCAGCAGAGAAGGTCCCCGTGGCTGCTCCTGCACCAGGTCTGCGCTCTCCAGCCTTCCCATCCGGGTTGATCCAAGCAGGAAGCGTACAGCTGGAGTGCGAATCGACACCGTCATTCATCTTTCCTGAAATGTATCCTTTCGCTGTGATTAAACAGCTATTCTGTAAGACATGAGCTTCACTTAAGACTACATGGTTTATTTGGGTTTGGGAATACAGATGCAGTCCTGTTCAAACTGTCATGCCCGGGAGCCAATGACAGAATATAAAAATAGCTTATGCTGTCAGCATGGCTTTTTCTTATTTGTATTCTGAGTATCATCACTTTGGCAGGCACAGGAAGCTCTTCTTGTTTGCATTTTATTTTGCCTGCAGAAAATTTACAGTTCAAATGACTTCTCTATGCTTCATCAGACTAATCGGATGACAAATTGCTTGAGCTACAGAGAAGAGACCTCAGACAAGAGCAAATTGTAATGGAAGTAAAAATTAAATACATGGTTTTGGTAGGAGAAAAGATTTTTGCTTTGTTGCAATCTCGATTTTCATGTTTTCCCGCTGTGTGAGTGCAGAGATTTGCGGAAGGGGAGGCAGATTATTTAATCTGATTATGAGGATCTGCAGGCAGGCACTGTCGCTTTCCTTGGTGACACAAAGCCTTAAAGTCACCTCCCTCCCTTAACCAGAGGAAGCAGCTACATTCTCCAGCCAGCTCTTCCTCCTTCCATTGCAGCCTGGCAGAGCAGCGAGAGGGAGGTTTATTTCGTGCTCATCCTCCTTATTGTTTCTGATGGCTTTCTGCTACCCAGAAAGAGTCGTAGAACAAATACCCAAACACTCGTCTCCTTTTCAGAAGCGAATGGAGAGGCAGGATGGGATTTTTTTCCTTGTCATGCTGGCTGACCTTGCCTGGAGTGACACAGGACAAAAGCAATAAGGATACATTAGTTTTCAGTAAGAGCCTTAACACAGGCTCAATGTCACTTTTTTGAGCTATTAGTTGCCCTTGATTATAAGCTTGCTCTTAAATTTCTATCAAATATTATTTTGTGCAAGCAGTCTCTTACAGTCTGTTACTCATTTTTCAGGCAGAACTGTGGCACCATCTTCTGGATGACTCTTCAGACAATAAAAAACAACCCACCTAAAGAGAAGACCTGTCTTTATCATCCCTAACACTGAGAATAGCTTGAATATTCATTGACTGAACGCTCCTGATTACAGCAGGATTTAAATCATTTAATTATACCATCCCTTTTGGAAACACTAAGAGCTACAGTCAAGCTCCTGACTGATGAATATTGTTGCAGGAGAATACAGATTTTGCTTCTTAAAGGATGCTTTCACCCACAGACTGGTGGCAAGGAGCATCCCACATATTCAACACAGGGCTACGGCTCTCCCTGGTAGGAGGTTACAAGTACAGATTATCAGTGGAATAGACATGAATTTATTATACAGTGGAATAAACATGAATTCTTGTGCCTCACACCTTTACTCATGCAAAGTTCTCCTGAAGCTCCTGAAGAGTCAAATTTGCTCAGACACTTGCGTTATCCCCAGGTTTTATTGATGATGGTATTTGAAAACTCTAACAGGGGAGATTATGGGTTGTAGTCCAGGTATTAGTTGTGTTTCAGCTACCAACTCATTTATTTCCTGTGATATTTTGATCTCTTTTTGATTATGACTAAAACAAAAGAGGTCTTTGGGTCTTGCACACTTGAAGTCAGGCTCCATGCATGGTTGCACAAGGATAACTCCAACGAGAACCCACCTCATGAAGCCAGAGAGCCAGGCTACATTTGCCATGTTTCCCTTTGATAGCTCCTTAGCCCGTGATCGCTGCAATCCTGACATTCATTTTTGCTGGCTGATAACTGGGCTGTTGTTCACACACCCATGGCCCAGCTTGCAAAACGACTTGTCAGGGAAGCCGTGTCTGTCACTGCCTGACATTTAGGCTGTGATGGAGCTGCCTACCTGCGTATGGGGTGCACTGCAGCAGAGCTCAGCAGGGAAAACTGCCCTGGGGACTCCGGACCATCAGCACCGACCACACAGCACGGCCTCCTGCCTCAGGAATCAGCATATATTAGCACCTTTCATCTCTGTTTCAGACACAGAAACACAAAAACAACAAAAAGGGGTTAATACAAGGCTAAAGCATGTATTATTTTTCATTATATAGAATCCCTAATCCCACTGTGCCCAGAAACAGAACCAAGAGATGCTCATTTGCCATACAAGTGCTTTGCTTTACAGAGCCTCCAAAGAACACAGGTCCAGATGTTACATTATTGATTAGAGAGGGACCATGAATATAGAAAAGACACACAAATACACTCGCAATGTCTAAGTCTTGATGATATCTGGTCATGTTTGGATCACTTTTTTAGCCCATTTCACCAAAATGTGTGATGTTTGACTGCACAGATGTTTAGCAACAAGCTTGTATCTGTGCAAAATCAAGGCCCCTTTACAAATGAGTTTATACTAATTTGTACCAGAAGCTCCTGAAGAAGCATCTTTTCTGTCTCAGCAGATACGCAGTTACGTACAGCAAACTAAAGAAAATCAAAACCTAGATCTGCTAAACATCAAGAACCTAGTTGATTTTCTTGGCAAAGTGCAGCGTTTTTGTTCTCTATTTCTACACTCTTAGCCAAGGACCAGTGCTGCAAGTTATGGCTCCAACACAACTAATAAACCTCACTATTGCTTCACTCAGAGTTACATAGTCAGCTTTGACTCTTACATACCCCTGCATGCAAAGTTTTGCTTTATTCAAAGAAGATGAACGGTCCAGATGTTATTGACACCACTATTTATTGCTAGCAATATCTGGGTTAAAAGGAGTACAAATTAGAGGAGAGAGAAAGAGGAAGAGCCAAACCTTTGAACATGCCTTTCTGCATCCCCAGCTGCAGCACTCAGGGAAGGACCCCCAGCCTCATAGGAGGTTGCTGCAGCCGCAGGGGCTGTTCAACAGGACAAAAACCATGATGTGCTACTGCAGGCAGCAGTACCAGCTTTATCAGTCTTGCAAAACTGGAGGATTTTCCTATAGCTTCAATAGCAATATGAAAAATTGGATGCAACTAAAACCTGCACCAATCCCTGCATCTCTATAAATATTGCAAACTTTACTGCAGCAAATCATGTTTTAAGGTTTATGCAGATCCTGGAAAACAAGACAGAAAAGGCAGCAAAACATCCCAGATCCTTGCTCCAAAGCGAAGTGCCAGAGCCCAATAAAACCCTGCACAAAGGTGCGTGCAGAGGAGCCATCCACAGCTACACAGAGCAACATCTGGCTGCGATAATCTGTCTGTGCAAACAAGGGTTTCGACGCGCATCTCTGAGGACTCGCTCCAGATTTAGCATCGCACAGGATCAGAGCGAGGCTGCATCCTGAGAGGCACCAACTGAAACAGCGCAGGCTTCAGCATGGCAGGAACGTGCAGGAGGGGTCACATTTAGCAGATACGCAGCAGAACAGACCGGCCTGAAGATCCCCCGAGGCACCACGGCACGTGATGCACTTGGCTGCCCTGCATCTAAATGGCTGGGGCCAGGGAAGGACTTTGTTGGTTAAATAAACCATCCCCATCCTGGGGCAGAAATTTGGTTGGTTCCAACTTCTTGACACACGTCCCAGCCCTCCGGCAGTGACGAGCCCCGGAAACAGCCTGCAGGGAAGAGGATGAGTTAATTGCTCCATCCCAGCACTCCGTTTAAAACTAGCAGTTTGAAAATAATTCCTAGAGCTCCCATCACTGCTGCAAAGCATCTTCCTTGCCCTAATCCTTAAGCGCCAGCTGAAAATTGGACTCATTTGCCTTTTTCTTGCATATTTTGCAATCCCAAACTCACTAAGAGTTTTGAAATAAGGGTGAAAAACCCACCCCTTCTGCCCTGCTGGGCATCACCACGAGGCAGAGAAAAGCAGATAATTATTCCGTGTTGCCAGGCACGTCAAGGCAGTATGATGTCAATGGAGAGGAAGCCTGACTAAAAATACCCACCATGACAAATTGTAGCATTTCAAAAAAACAAATTAATATTTATAAAATATTTAGGCTTCTCTGATTTTCACTTTGAACATCAGATTTTTTTTTTTTTTACAAGCTCAGATTAACATGTAAATATGCATATAATCAGGCAATTATTTGCAAAAATTATTCCTGTCATCATGGAGTACGAGTAGGTTTCTTCTGCCAGGTTTGAGGAAAGGGATCTGGTTCTTATTCAAGCTGAAGCCTCCATGCTGTGCAGGCAAATGACTCCTATTTTTAGGCCCTTCTTGTTTTACCAGAGAGGTGTAAAAAGCCTTTTGTGCAAATGAGGGTTGGGAAAGAACTGCAGGTTGGTAAAATGGGATTACACTTATCTAGATTACAAAGGATGGAAAAAATCCTGGAAGAGTGACAGTGACACAGGAAAATATAAAACCTATGATCTCTATATTGAACTCTAGTACTAAAATGTTTATAGCTTATCAGTGTTTAATTCATGCCTCCTTGCATGATCCATACACTTTTCTATAAGGAAGACAACAGATTTTCTCGTAATTAACTCAGTTGCTCTAAAGGAATTAGAGGAAAGACAATTAAACCACCTCAAATCCTGCGCATTAATATTAGCTCTGAGCAGCACAGAGCAGGATTTGAACTACATGTCCTAAGAGCTGGGGAAATTCTCCTAAGAATTTACTTATGTGCACACTATTTTCATTAATGGTCAGAGTTGCATCAAAGAAATAATGTCTCTTTTAACTACACAAAGAACAATGCTCTATTTTTGTTCAGGCACTGACTCGATTGCTTTCTTCTTTTAGTGGCATGGTTGTCCGTGGCAATAGAGATTTTGTTTTAAAACAAAGCAAGCTGTTCTTGTTTTTCACATCAAAGGAAACGAGCATGTTTTGAATTCTTTTTTTTTCTTAAAAAAAGCATTTTAATTGCCTGAGCTCTATCTTTCTAAATGGATCCAATTATTTAAATCGATTGAACATTTCATGCAGATACTGTAAAGGCTCTGTTCTGCTCTTGGGGATCACCTTACTTTTAAAACAATACATTCTGATAAGCAGGTTTTAATACTGACCTTTTCCACATCATTTACAATTTTTTTTTTTATGCTCCTGAAGGGAAACAACCCCTTTGAACTTAGAACTTCTTAGAGCTCAGGTGGGGAATAGCAAATGTGAGAGACCAGCTTTTCAGGTACCTGTGTTAGAATCAGGAGAAGAGGGGGAAAACTTTCCCAACGGAGCCTCTTACATTTTGATGCTGGGTAAATAAAGCATCTCAAGCACCACTGAGACAACAGCCTGGGCAAACCAGCTTTAGGATGGGCTCCTCTCTACGGTGCATTTAAGAGCCTGTCAAAATACAGTCAAGCTGCCAGCCTCAACACAAAGCCTGGTGCATGTGCTGGCAGGTCTGTCCTGGGAGAAGCTGTGGGGCAGCCTATTCTTCAGCCAAGAGTTTTAGCAAAAGCCCCCAAATTCCCCCAAGACACCTACCTATCTGACCACAGCAGCCAACTTCAAGTGTTCAAGTGTTGTCCTGCACAGGAGAAAGCTAGTGCACGAGTGAGCTGGAGCATGGTGACCTCCAAGGCTCTGGAGCACTAAAGTCTGCTTGCTGAAACACCGTTTCTACCAAGAACAAAAGTTCCCAGCACTAGGCTCTCATGCCTGGTACTAGGCTACATGACCAAGGACTACTTTTGGACCTATCACTCCAGGATGAGTAACTTGGAAACAGCTTTTCCTTGCTGGAGAAAGCAAGTCTGAGGCTTGAGCCTTCAGCAGTGTTTGCTCACAAGACATTTAGAGAACAGTTCTCTTCCCTTTTCATTACCAGTTTCTCAGAATAACAAACTAAACTCTTTCAATCTCCTCTTTGCATCCATCCCTGTAATTTCACCTTTCTTCTTCTCAAAGAAAATGCCACGCAATATCCCAAATTGCAGTGGAAATACTGGTCCTGGGAGGGTCTACAACTGCGTTTGCTTTTGCCATAGTTCTACCACGTCAGTGACATATAGGTATCCCCAAGTGCCCAAGTCCCTGTTTAAATTTCCTGAGCAACTTGTTTAAGGCCAAAACAGCTGGATTTGGTCCTTTGGTAGCATGCACTTTCCTGTATCTTGTGCCCCTTTAGGGACACTGGGTCAACAAAGTTACTTCTCTTGGAAATGCTAAGGCAGCCAAGTAATAAAGTATGAATATGCACACTGAGATTCTCTATAGATTGCCTTGTTCAGAGGAAGCTTTGATGTATAGTGATAACTAGAGTAAGCTATAAGGACTTTATAAAACCAGACCACTCTAGAAGTTGTTCCTGTCATGTAGATTTTGAGCAAAGCCGTGTACTGTCACTCCAGCACCTCCAGACAACAGCCTGGGGAAAGGAGCCCTCCTCACTTTCTTCTCCACCCCCCTCTGCTTCCTCAGGCTTATGAGACACTCCTATTTCCCATATCATTTCTCCCCAGTAAGTTATTTCAGAGACATTAGCCCCTTTCCTGCCTCCTGTGCAAGCTGCCAGAGCCTCAAGCTCCTCCTGCACCCAAGGAGACATCCTTGCAGGACTGCAAGAGCTTCTAAGCACTAGGGCAGGAAGGAGAGTCAAGAGCCAAAGCCAGAGAAAGCAAAACAATAAAACTGAGAGAGATAAAAAAGATTTATAGAATTATCTTCTAGCTGCATTTTTGTCCTTGCTTAAGGAAGAAAGATTCAGCACTCTTTACTTTATTCTACCTTAGTACATAGCCTTTCCAACCTCCTTTCTCCTCTTCTCTCCCACATTCTCCCCAAGACCAGCCCAAAGGGTATATAGAGCCTTCCCCAGCCACTGCTAATTGACTTAACGAGGCCTCTGGGAGGAGCTAATTCAATATAATTGCACCCTCCAGCAAAGCCCTCCATATTTCTTAATTGCAGCTTTGTAGTGCTGTTTGTTCTGAAGTCTTATCTTCCTTCTTATTGCCCTTTTAGGTCTATGTTTTTTAGTTCTTTGCCCTTTTTTGATTTACCTTTGTGTTCTTTCTAGCATAGCCGCTTGATGTGGCTGTTGGTCTCTGTCTTGCAGTATCTCCTGGTGTTTCTTACTTCAAGTGGGGTGTTCCTGGTTCCCCAGAAAGAACAGTGACCCTTTTCTCTGATGTTTTATGGACCTGAAGTCTTTAAGTACCTCCAGGAGGTCCTATTAAGTCCTTTAGAAAACTATCTGTTCTTCTACATCATCTCAATGGCAAATAGTATCTCAAAGGCTGACTTACTTAAGGTGTAGAGGGGAATGGCTCAATTTACTAGTAGCAAAACTTTGTATAACAGCTAATGAACTAAATATCTAATAACTGCCTAGCTAATCTACCATATGAAATTTGGATGTTGCTTGGTAAGTAGATGTAATATGTGCATAGCTGCAAAATGTGCTCTTCAAATGGGCAGTAGAAGTTGCTCCTTTTGTGCGGGGGATTTTATCTTAATTTTTCCATGAGTCCTCAGAAAATCTTGGATTTTATTTGTGAATTTATTAGTTCTGATTTGGTGTGGGGAAAAAAATAATATTGGGAGGAGGAAATGGGCTTCAATGTTCTTAACAGTTCTAAGTGGTATTTCAGCTTCCAGTGTGACTGCTGTAAGAACTTTAGCCTTTGTAGATCAAAGGAAATTCAGGTAAAGCTTCATACAAGAAGCAGAAGTTAATTGATGCAGAAAGGACTATCTCCTAAAGTATTTTAATGGTTATCTCTTGTTTGCAATAATTCTTACTGCAGGCATTAAATCTTCTGTTCTGAGGCACTACTGATATCTGGCCCCTTGGGGCGTGCTAACCAATCATTGATATTGTTAGCAACCCTTCAGATTAAATGCAGCTGAACAGCTTACTGCAACCCAAAGGTTTACAGCACTGTGCTACCTGGGGAAACACCAAAGCTGGGGAAGGCTCCTGGAAAACGTCAGTCATATGAGAAAGGCGAAGGTGGTCTGTGCTGCGTCCTGCAAGGGTGACAAGAGCAATGGGTGTTGCTGACACTCTTATTCATCCCAGGTTCTTAAAATTCCTTCTTTGCTCCATTTTTCTGTGTTGAGAACTTGTTTCCTGGGAGCTTTTTGAAAATTTGAGGGAATTGGTCTAACATGGCCAGGGTGTCACCAGTGAAACTCTCCAGGTACTTGAGGTTCTCCTGGGAGTGTCCCCCTTGCTGGCTGCTCCCACTGCAATCCACACTTCATCCCTCCTCTTGCCCTCCGTGTTTCCTACCCTTTGGATTTTGGATTAGGTATCTAAGCTGGATGTGGAAAGTCCTCTCTGGTCATGCCCGTGGCATAGCTGGGAGTGGAGAGGTGCTTCCCCCCGGGGCTGGGAGCCAGGCACTCCAACACCAAAAATGTTGGTGTATCTGTGGCTGTAGAATGGAGTGGAAATTTGCCTGGTGTCAAATCTCTCGTCTTGCTGAGCTATTTTAGGGTGTAGAGTGCATACTGCACATGTACCTCATCCCCTTACTCGTGCTCCAGCAGGCAAACATCTCGGAGGCAAAGGCTGCAGAGGTGACGGATCTTATTTGAGCACCAATCCTGGAAATGGCTAGTTGGAACCTCTTAGTTCCGAGAGAGGGGCCAGCCCTCACATTCCTGTCCCTGAAAAGAGCTTTTCTCGCACCAAAAAGGCTGCAAGGTAGGGTCTGTGGCTCTGATGTGGCTCTGCAGTTGGAGATGGCTGGCAGGGACGCAGCAGTGTCACAGCCCTGGGCATCTCCCTGCCTGTGGCCACCTCTACCACGAAGCAGCTGCAGTTTGGGCTGTTCCTAGGAGCCTGTGCACTGACATTTGCCTCGCTAAGGGAGGAAAAAAGTACGTAGCATTTAAACATTTGCTTTTGTAAAGGATGCAGTGGGAAAGTAGGTCGGATTTGAAGGATCCCAGCCCTGACAGCGTCCCCGTTGGAGCGCCAGGTTTTCGGAGCGAGACCGTGGCCGTGGTTCCTGCGCTCATTCCTGCAAAGACACCGGGATGTGCTTAGGTCAGAGAGCGTTCCCAGGCTTCCAAGGAAGGGTTTCATCACTAGCAGGGTTTCCATTACGGAATGAAGCTGCCCCCGTACAGTTCCTCTGCAACTTTAGCTGGGTTTTGCTAGAGGGAGTTTTTTTTCCCCCCCTTTTAAGTAGTCTAAGCTAAATTAGCTGGAACCTAATTACAGAATGCTTTTGATTAAAGCCAGACAATATGCTCTGGAAGCTGGGATCAAAACCGACAAGATTTGATGTCAGGGAAGGATTAAGAAGGGAAAGAAAACTGACTGATTAATTTGTTAAATCAAACCAGTATCGCTCTTTGTACACTGTACAAAGGTTCCCGTGAAGGCAGGCAAGACTTTTGCACTTGGAAAAACTTGAGTTTTGGGAATATGATTTTCAATTTCACTTCACTTGCACATGACTGAGTGCTAAAAAAGCCCCAAAAGGGGATTTTTGCAGCTATTCTTAAAAATCAGGAGGGAAATAATCGTGAAAGTTGTGTAAGAACTAGGAATTTCATTAAGATAGTTTGGCTTCTCCACACCATATTTTTTGGTCATAAGCCACATTGCCAAACCTCTGGTTGCCTCTTTTAATCCTTGAGCCTTTAGAAAATGCTCCATAGTTTTCATACCACACACCGAAAGGATCCTGCTACCCCTTTAAAGACATTGCATGTTACCCAAAACAATTACTGAAGCAACAAAGCTCCCTTTAAAACAAATTACTCTTGTACTTTTAGCTTAATGGTGAGCAATGGCCTCTATCCAAACTTAAAAAGCTTTGGGCATCCCTCACTATTTGTTAATATTCACATTTCTTTGAATTTATATCTTGAAGCGGCCTAATGACATAGCAGGATAAAAGCTAATTGTGCTGCAAAACAACCAGGGGGGAAAAAAAGCTATACTCAGTGTAGATAGGAAAATAAAATTCTATAATGTGCAAGGCATTCCAGTGCTATAAATACAGATGAAAACACTTTCTTCTGACTTCTGAAATAAGTGTAATTCTGCTCCTTTGAATTCTAAAAAATTATCTAAGGCATATTAAGGGCTGCTTTTTTTTCTTCAATTTATTCTGCTCTGAAATAAGGATATACAAGGTTTCTGTATTCAAACTTTTTTCAGCTTCTGCGGGTGGAATAAGCGGAATCCTCTATAATACTGTGGTCTTTGAGTTCACTGGCTCTAATGCGCAGGGGTGGAGGGGGAGGATGTTCCAGCTGGCCCTACCCTGTGGACAGAAAACAAGCAGAAAACAAGCTTTTTAATTGAGAGCTATTTATATGAAGAGGTGTGGGCCTAAAATTCCAATGGAGCAAGAAGGGAGGCCCATGGATGCTGGAAAACGGCATTCAGGGAGCTGCCTGAGGCTTCGGGAGCTGCCACGGATCTTCCTGGCAGGCTTTTTGGTTACTCGAGGTGAAATTCTTCGTTGTCCCGTGGCTTCATATCTTCTTGCTTATCTGTTATTAAAATTCTTGAGTGAGGACATCGAGCAGACAAGGCACAGCCGTGCAATTGGCACTAGGATGGGAGAGCTCACTCGGGGCTAGGGAAAGGGTCAAAGACGCTCGGTGCAGAACGCAACCACGGGGAAAAACATCCCAACCTCCCCGGGACGACCGGGGGCTTTGGAAAGAGCGGGACGCCGCGAGGTGCCGCCCCGGTTTGCCTGGTGCCGCGAACGGGCTTGACGGAGCCCCGCGCGAGCGGGCGGCCCCGGCAGCGCGTCCCGGAGTGACAGGTAGGGTGCGAGACTGGGGCCCGGCTGGAGCCGCGAAATCTGCTGTGCGAAGCGCCATATGGTCCTCCCGGCGCGCGCGCGAGACCTCCTTTCCACACCCAACTGCTCGTGGAAGGAAAATAGCGCGGGTGCGAGCGAAAGGCGCTCCCAAGGCGCCCCCGAGCAGGCTACGCTGCCGTCTGGCCCTGGCTGCTGCAGCCTGGATGGGGCTGCTGGCCGTAGACTTGGTCTTCTCTAGATATACGGCGAAACGCATTCTCAATTATTTAATATTTTTATAGGGGGGGTGCATATGCATGTGTATCTGGCGTATATTTAATGGTCTGGATGCACTAGTGTCCGTATGGAGGAACATTTTCCAGTCCAGCTGTGCTCTGTGGTCCAAATGTATAGGGCAAAATGCCTAACTTGGCTGGCCTAGTGCTTGGGCACCATTGGGAAGGATTTTCCAGACTGTGTCTTTGGGCAGGTTGGGAGGAAGAAATTCCAGGTACCTTTTGGGAAAGCCCTGGGAGAAAACCTCTGCAATAACGTGACACTTCATCCACCAATATGACCTCTAACATATGTAATTATTCCATACTAGCGTTAATGAGGAGGTTTTCCACATCCTGCGTGCCAAGCAAAACCATTGCACGCCTCTAAGGCATCTTTTGATTAACGCGTGCCAAGTGCAGACATCTTTCAGGTGTGAAAGAGGCAACTTTAGAATAAAACCAGATTTTAGTGTGGAGCTTCTTGCTTTCTCTCCAGTAACCGCTGATCTATCGTGCCTGCTAGTTTGAACATATGTTTAGCAGTGTTTTCGTATTGCCTAGCTCAGAAATGCTCGTCATTTGTCAAGCAAGGTTGGTGCTACCTCCGGGAGGCTCAAGAAGTAGCCAGGAGATGCTCTGCCTGCTCAGCTGACTGGGACTGTGTAAAGAGAGCAGCTGCGAAAGCCAAAAAGACACATTCTGCCGTATTGAAGTACAAATGCTAATGGCCATCTGGAAGACTTAATGAAGGCGAGGGGAGGCGCCGAGTGCTGACTGTGAAATCAGGTTGTTGCCACCGCTCTGCAAGGATTTCAAATCGACGGAGAGCTGTGACGGGCATGGCTGGGGACCAAAACCCACCTGGGACAGCAGGAAGGGAGCGCAAACTGCGTTGTGAAGAACTTCTGCAGTGCTTGGGCATGAGAAGAGAGCCAGGAGCAGGGAAAACCATACCAGGTTGCAAGAGGGTCCAATCTGCAATTGTGGAGCTTTCCTAGTAGTCAAAATACTAGTTTTCAGTAATAAATACTTTTATTTTTGTTTTTGATTTTTTGACAATTTCGGAAAAAAGCGGAATGTTGGTGCTTTTAAAAATCTCTGGCGTATGCTAGGAGATGATGATTAGGTCTTCACACTGGTCAATGGAAACTGGGCATTTGCTCCTTCACAAATGTACGGTTAATAAAATTGAGAAGGAAAACAAATGATTCCCCACTTCTTCCCTGCTGTTTACTCTACTGCTTGGTTAAGCTGTAATGTTACAAAAACACTACAAAAATGTTCCAGACTTCTTTTTTTTTTGACTCTTTCCGGAGTCCTTCCTGAGCTATTCCAATATATCCCCAGCTGAAAGTCTGCTCTACTACGAAAGGTAGCTATTCAAGGAAAGAGCATGGGAGAGCTGTGCTAAATAGCAAGCGGTGAAATTGCTCGAAAATGAAACTTTCTGCAGCGAGTTTCTGCAATTTAAGCATTTGTTTGTGCAAATGAGCTGCAGGTGGTGTGTGAGCCAGCCAGCCTGGAAATCTTGATGGGAAGGGAGGAATGTGGTGGTCCAGCTCCATGGGGCACTTGAGCAGCTTCTAACCCTGGTGCAAAAACTGCTGGTAGGAAACTGAAGCCCCAGCCCTTTCCCGAGCCTCTGCTGTGACGGGACATGGATCCATCCCCGAGTTCTCCTTGCTGCGGTCCAGGACACGGATCCATCCCCGAGTTCTCCTTGCTGTGGTCCAGGAGAGGGTGACGGCAGCGCGCGAGGATGCTCCGTGCGCAGAATGGCAGGAAGCAGCGCGCTCCGCAGCAGGCTGCGTGGAGCTGGTATTAGGGATGTGCTGGGAAAGGGGGCCAAGGCGGGAGGGAGAACGCAGCTCTGCTGTCGAGGAAACGCTCCAGAAACGCGTGCGGCCGCTCGGGGCAGCGGCGGGACGGCCTCCCACCGCGGCCGAGGGCTTCGGGGGGCAGCGGCAGCCCCTGGCCCTGGGGCTGGAGGAGCCTGGAGGCGGGATGAGCCCGGAGAAGCAGCAGGGTGGGAGACAGGGAGCAACCGGGGGCAACCAGGGCTGGAAGGAGCCATAGTAATATAACATTAATATAATATTAATATCCCCAAGGGTTGCTTTGCAAAGGGGCTGGAGACAGGGACCCCTCTATATTTTTTCCACTTGTTGCCTCTTTTTTTTTTTTTTTTTTGCTACTATCCCTGAAACAAAAAATAGTTGAAGGAATAAAAACAGTTTGAAAAAAATAAAATCGGTTTTAAAAAGCTAAAAAATAAAAACAATTAAAAATAGTTTTTTTAAAAGTTTAAAAATACTTAAAATAATGCTAAAGTAGTTTAAAATAGTTTTAAAATAGCTTAAATAGTTTTAAAATAGTTTTAAGAAAAGTTTTAAAACAGTTACAAGAATAGCTTAAAATGGCTATTAGAATAGTTTAAAATAGCTATGAGAATAGCTTAATAATTTAAAGTTTTAAAAATAGCCCAAAATAGCTTGAAGTAGTTTAAAAATAGTTTTAAAGAGTTAAGAAATAGTAAAAAATAATAGAAATAGCTTAAAAATAAAAATAATTAAAAGACAGTTAAAAGATAGATGGCTAGAAGTAGTTAAGATAGCTAAAAGTTAAAAGTTAAAAGATGGTTAAAATAGTTAGATAAAAGATAGTTAAAAGAGTTAGAATAGATAAAAGATAGTTAAAAGAGTTAAAACAGATAAAAGATAGTTAAAAGAGTTAAAATAGATAAAAGATAGATAAAAGATAGTTAAAATAGTTAAAAGATAGTTGAAATAGAATAGATAAAAGATAGTTAAAAGACTTAAAATAGATAAAAGATAGATAAAAGATGGCTAAAATAGTTAAAAGATAGTTAAAATAGATCGAAGATAGAATTGCTTCTCGGCCTTTTGGCTAAGATCAAGTGTAGAGTAGTGTAGAATGGATAAAAGATGGTTAAAAGAGTTAGAATACATAAAAGATAGATAAAAGATAGTTAAAGTGGTTAAAATGGATAAAAGATAGTTAAAATGGTTAGAATGGATAAAAGATAGTTAAAATAGAATGGATAAAAGATAGTTAAAATGGTTAAAATGGATAAACGATAGTTAAAATAGAATGGATAAAAGATGGTTAAGATGGTTAGAATGGATAAAGGACGGTTAAAAGGCGGTTGCAATACCAATACTTTGGTCTACACCGCGCGGCGCAGCGCGGGGGACC